>JAJHZJ010000303.1:6146052-6418552 GCA_023548195.1 Bettongia penicillata ogilbyi
TATCCTGCCCTCCATTGATTCTATTCTCTCTTTTGATCCTGTCCCTCCCCAAGAGTGTTGATTTCAAATTGCTCCCTCCTCCCATTGCCCTCCCTTCCATCATCTCCCCACCCTGCTTATCTCCTTCTCCCCCACTTTCCTGTATTTTATGATAGGTTTTTATACCAAAGTGAGTGTGCATTTCATTCCATCCTTTAGTCAAATGGGATGAGAGTAAACTTCATGTTTTTCTCTCATCTTCCCTCTTTTTCCCTCCACTAAAAAGTCTCCTGCCTGCCTCTTCTATGAGAGATAATTTGCTCCATTCTATTTCTCCCTCTCTCCTCCCAATACTTTTCTCTCTCCCCGCTTCCTCCCATCCTATTCAATTCACTCTGTGCTCTCTGTCTCTCTATGTGCATGTGTGCATGCATGTGTGTGCATGTGTGTGTGTACGTGTGTGTGTGTGTGTGTGTGTGTAATTCCACCAACTACCCAGATACTGAAAAACTTTAAGAGTTACAAATATTGTCTTTCCATGTAGGAATGTAAACAGTTCAACTTTGGTAAGTCCCTTATGACTTCTCTTTGCTGTTTACCTTTTCATGCTTCTCTTCATTCCTGTGTTTGAAAGTTAAATTTTCTTTTCAGCTCTGGTCTTTTCATCAGGAATGCTTGAAAGTCCTCTGTTTCATTGAAAGACCATTTTTTCCCCTGAAGTAGTATACTCAGTTTTGCTGGGTAGGTGATTCTTGGTTTTAGTCCTAGTTCCTTTGACTTCTGGAATATCATATTCCATGGCCTTCTATTCCTTAATGTAGAAGCTGCAAGATCTTGTGTTATCCTGATTGTATTTTCACAATACTGGAATTGTTTCTTTCTAGCTGCTTGCAATATTTTCTCCTTGACCTGGGAATTCTGGAATTTGGCCACAATGTTCCTAGAAGTTTCTCTTTTGGGGTCTCTTCCAGGTGGTGATTGATGGATTCCTTCAATACTTATTTTGCCCTCTGGTTCTAGAATATCGGGGCAGTTTTCCTTGATAATTTCATGAAAAATGATGTCTACGCTCTTTTTTTGATCATGACTTTCAGGTAGTCCCATAATTTTTAAATTGTCTCTCCTGGATCTATTTTCCAGGTCAGTTGTTTTTCCCATGAGATATTTCACTTTCTCTTCCATTTTTTTCATTCTTTTGGTTTTGTTTTGTGATTTCTTGGTTTCTCATAAAGTCATTAGCCTCCATCTGTTCCATTCTAATTTTGAGAGAACTATTTTCTTCAGTGAGCTTTTGAACTTCTTTTTCCATTTGGCTAATTCTACTTTTGAAAGCATTCTTCTCCTCATTGGCTTTTTGAACCTCTTTTGCCAATTGAGTGAGCCTATTTTTCAAGGTGTTATTTTCTTCAGCATTTTTTTGGGTCTCCTTTAGCAAGGTATTGACCCATTTTTCATGCTTTTCTTGCATCACTCTCATTTCTCTTCCCAGTTTTTCCTCCACCTGTCTAACTTGATTTTCAAAATCCTTTTTGAGCTCTTCCATGGCCTGAGCCTATTGAATATTTATTTTGGATGTTTGGGATACAGAAGCCTTGACTTCTATGTCTTTCCCTGATGGTAAGCATTGTTCTGCCTCATTTGAAAGGAAAGAAGGAATATCTGTTCACCAAGAAAGTAACCTTCTATAGTCTTATTTTTTTTCCCTTTTTCTGGACTTTTTCCCAGCCAGTTACTTGACTTCTGATATTCCTTTCCACACACACCTTTCCTCCAGATCTGCCCAGCTAGTGCTTGGGGTCTGAGATTCAAATGCTGAGTGTGAGATTAAGTTCAGGTGCTCACGTAGGGGCAGGGCTGCTATTCAGTGTGAGATTGAGTTCAACTGCTTGGGTGGGGGCAGGGCCGGTGTTTATGGGGAGACCTTCAACAATGGATCTGAGCCCTTGCTTTCTTTGGGAGCACCTGTCTGCTGCTGCCTCCACTGCTGCCACCTGAGGGGGCCTGAGTTATGGGGACTCCCCTCTCCACTCTTGGCGAGCCAAACAGGCTCTCTCAGTAACCTCTGGCATCTGTGGGTGGATGGACCTGCGTGGCCACTGGAGATTCTGTCCCTGAAACCTGTTGGGATTTGTTCCTCTCAGTGCCATGTGGCCCAGGCAGGGCTGGGCTGTGCTCTGAGTTGGGTGTGCGATGCACCTTTGGTGTCAGTTTTTCAGGGCTCTCTGGAACAGAAATCTCCTTCACTCTGTTGTTGTGCAGCTTCTGCTGCTCCAGAATTCGTTGGGAGCTCCTCTTTACAGGTATTTTATGGGCTACGGGTTAGGAACTAGCATATGTGTATGTTTCTACTCTGCCATCTTGGTTCCTCCCCCTGAGTCAGCCTATTTTTAAAGGTGTTATTTTCTTCAGCATTTTTGGGGTCTCACTTTTCATGATTTTCTTGCATCTCATTTCTCTTCCCAATTTTTCTCCACCTCTCTTACTTAATTTTCCTCCACCTATCTAACTTGATTTTCAAAATCTTTTTTGAGCTCTTCCAAGGCTGAAGACCACTGAATATTCATTTTGGATATTTGGGATACAGAAACCTTGACTTTTATGTCTTCCCCTAATGGTAAGCATTGTTCTTCCTCATCTAAAAGGATGGACGAAGGTATCTGTTTTTCACCATTTTATATGACTATAGATAGCTTTGATTTCTTCTTCTGAAAACTGTCCATTCCAGCTATCACTTGGGAAATGGCTTATATTCTTGTAAATTTGACTCAGTTCTTTAAAAATTTGAAAAATGAGGCCTTTATTAGAAAAACTTGTAAAAGTCTTTCCCAGTTTCTTCCTTTCCTTCTAATTTTGACTGCACTGGTTTTGTTTGTACAAAACCTTTTTCATTTAATGTAATCAAAACTATTCATTTTGCATCATACAATGCTTGCTGTCCTTTGTTTAGTCATAAATTCTTCCTTTGTCCATAAATCTTATAGGTAAAAACTTCCAAGGTCCCCTAACTTGCTTATATTATCACTTTTTATTCTAAATGATGAACCTATTTTGATCTTATCTCAGTATGTGGCATGAGATGTTGATTTATAGTTAAGTTTCTGCCAGACTGCTTTCCAGTTTTCCTAGCATTTTTGGCCAAATAGTGAGTTTTTGTCACAATAGCTTGACATTAGGATTCTAAAAGAACCCTTTTAATATCTCTTTGTTCTTTAGAATGTGAACAATTCATCCTTAGAAAAATATTTTTGATTTTTTTTTACTTTGGTTAATTTCTTTATTTTTCTCTTGACTTCCACATTTAAATTTCAAAGGTTTTTTCAGCTCTGTTTTTTTTTAAACAAGTATATTTGAAAATCCTCTATTTCATTGAAAATGTATTTTTTTCTTGTAGGATTATACTCAGTTTGCTGGGTAAGTTATTCCTGGTTGTAGACATTTATCTTTTGCCTTTTAGACTACTATTCTATGTTCTCCATACCTTAAAAGTCATAGCTTAAGATTGCAATTAAGATCTGATTATGGTTCCTAGATATTTGAATTCTTTCTATCTAGCTAATTATATTTTTTGTTTTGCTGGATTTTTGCAATAACATTCCTGGGAATTTTCCTTTTGTGATTTATTTCAGAAGGTATTCAGCTGTACTCTTCCTATTTTTCACAATGTACTCATGTTCTAATACATCTCAACAATTATCTTTAATGATTTCTTGAAGTATGCTATCCAGGTTCTTTTTGATTTCTTTTCCAAATTGTTTTGATATGAGATATCTAACATTTTCCCAGATTTTTTCACCCTTTTAACTTTGTTTTTAATAATTATTACTCCTCAAGATGGCAGAGTAAAAACACAGTCTTTCTAAAGCTCTTCCCCAAAACCCAGCTAAAGTTGTACAAAATAATTCTGAACAAATTCTGGAGCTGCAGAACCTACAGAATGATGGAGTAAAGCATATCCCCAACCCACAACATCTTATAAAGTTGACTGGAAGCATCTATAATGCCACAATGGCAGCAGAGCACAGTACAGCATGGGCTGCATGGGCACAGACAGGACCTGAATAGGCCCCGGGGTGGCAATATCTCTGGGACCTGTAGCAGTTTTCAGACTTCACAACCCCAAAACGCTGAGGAAAAATTGTAAGGTCGGTGGAAAAAACCTATTGGACCTGTGTAAGAGAGTAGAGTGGTCCAGCCTGTGATAGCAAGTAAAACAGGATCTTTGGCTGTTTTTGTTTTAGTATTATCAAGTGACTGATTGAATCTTGCCTCAATCAAGAGTCTTTACTAGGACTAAAGTACAGAAGCAAGAGTTTCTTTAACTTGAAAGAGTATATGCATTTGTTTTGTTAATGTGATTAACAATCTTCTGCATCCATTAATGAGCCTGCTCATTAAGGGGATTTTGATTAGGGAAGACTAGTAGGAACACTCACAGCTTTTGTTAATGAAGCACTGGTTTTCAAGGGTTGGGATGCCTGCTGGCTCTAAAAAAAAGGCATAAATAGAAGTAGGGGGGAGGAGCCAAGATGGCGGAGTAGAAAGACTCACATATGCTAGCTCCAGAACCCACAGCCCATAAATTTCCTGTAAAAAGAACTCCCTACAAATTCTTGAGCAGTGGAACCTGTGCAGCAATGGAGGGGAGGAGATTTCCATTCCAGAGAGCCCTGAAAAACCAACCCCAAAGGTCTGTCGCACACCGGACATGGAGCAGAGTCCCTGCGCTGCCCTGGCCACACAGCCCCAGAGGAGCAGATCTGAGCAGGCTTCAGGGATGGAATCTCTGGTGGCCACGAGGTCCTTCCACCCACAGGTGCTACAGGTCAGTGAGAGAGACTTCTGTGCTGGCCGAGAGGGAAGCGGGGTGTCTCCGTGACCCAGGCCCCCTCGGGAAGCAGCAGCAGAGGCAGTGGTGGCCCAGAACTCCCGGAGCAGGAAGGAGCTCTGCTCCATTACTGAAGATCTCCACATAAAGCTCCTGAGGGAACTGAGCCTGGGAGGCAGCCCTGCCCCACCTGAGCACCAGAACTTTAGCTCACATTGAATAGCAGCTGCGCCCGCCACTGAAAGCCCTGAGGCTGGGGGGCAGCATTTGAATCTCAGACTCCAAGCACTAGCTGGGCAGATCTAGGCAGGGGTGGAGAGGAATCTCAGGAGTCAAGTAACTGGCTGGGAAAATGCCCAGAAAAGGGAAAAAAAATAAGACCATAGAAGGGTACTTTCTTGGGGAACAGATGTTTCCACCTTTCATTTCTGATGACGAGGAACAATGCTTACCATCAGGGAAAGACATAGAAGTCAAGGCCTCTGTACCCCAAACATCCAAAATACATATCCAATGGGTTCAGGCCATGGAAGAGCTCAAAAAGGATTTTGAAAATCAAGTTAGACAGGTGGAGGAAAAACTGGGAAGAGAAATGAGAGTGATGCAAGAAAAGCATGAAAAATGGGTCAATACCTTGCTAAAGGAGACCCAAAAAAATGCTGAAGAAAATAACACCTTGAAAAATAGGCTCACTCAATTGGCAAAAGAGGTTCAAAAAGCCAATGAGGAGAAGAATGCTTTCAAAAGCAGAATTAGCTAAATGGAAAAAGAGGTTCAAAAGCTCACTGAAGAAAATAATTCTCTCAAAATTAGAATGGAACAGATGGAGGCTAGTGACTTTACAAGAAACCAAGAAATCATAAAACAAAACCAAAAGAATGAAAAAATGGAAGAGAATGTGAAATATCTCATGGGAAAAACAACTGACCTGGAAAATAGATCCAGGAGAGACAATTTAAAAATTATGGGACTACCTGAAAGCCACGATCAAAAAAAGAGCGTAGACATCATTTTTCATGAAATTATTGAGGAAAACAGCCCTGATATTCTAGAACCAGAGGGCAAAATGAGTATTGAAGGAATCCACCAATCACCACCTGAAAGAGATCCAAAAAGAGAAACTCCTAGGAACATTGTGGCCAAATTCCAGAATTCCCAGGTCAAGGAGAAAATATTGCAAGCAGCTAGAAAGAAACAATTCCAGTATTGTGAAAATACAATCAGGATAACACAAGATCTAGCAGCTTCTCCATTAAGGGATCGAAGGGTGTGGAATAGGATGTTCCAGAAGTCAAAGGAACTAGGACTAAAACCAAGAATCACCTACCCAGCAAAACTGAGTATAATACTTCAGGGGATAATATGGTCTTTCAATGAAACAGAGGACTTTCAAGCATTCTTAATGAAAAGACCAGAGCTGAAAAGAAAATTTGACTTTCAAACACAAGAATGAGAAGAAGCATGAAAAAATAAACAGCAAAGAGAAGTCATAAGGGACTTAGCAAAGGTGAACTGTTTACATTCCTACATGGAAAGACAATATTTGTAACTCTTAAAACTTTTCAGTATCTGGGTAGTTGGTGGGACCACACACACACATACACACACGCACACGCACACACACACACACACACGTACACATGTGCACGCACACAGATACACACATGCATGCACATACAGAAACAGAGAGCACAGAGTGAATTGAATAGGATGGGACCATATCTTAAAAGAAATTAAGGTAAATGGTGAGAGAGAAATGTAGTGGGAGGAGAGAGGTTGAAATGGAGTGGGGTAAATTATCTCTCATTCAAGAGGCAAGCAGGAGACTTTTTAGTGGAGGGAAAAGAGGAGAGCTGAGAAAAAAACATGAAGTTTACTGTCATCATAATCGACTCAAGGAAGGAATAAAATGCATACTCATTTTGGTATGAAAACCTATCTCACAATACAGGAAAGTGGAGAAGAAGGAGATAAGCAGGGTGGGGGGGATGATGGAAGGGAGGGCAATGGGAGGAGGGAGCAATTTGAAGTCAACACTCAGGGAGGGACAGGATCAAAAGACAGAATAGAATCAATGGGGAGCAGGATAGGATGGAGGGAAATACAGTTAGTCTTACATAACACGACTGTTAGCGAAGTCATTTGCAAAACTATACAGATGTGGCCTATATTGAATTGCCTGCCTTCCCAAAGGGAATGGGTGGGGAGGGAGGGTAGGGGAGAATTTGGAACTCAAAGTTTTAGGAACAACTGTTGAGTATTATTCTTGCTACTAGGAAATAAGAAATACAGTTAATGGGGAATAGAAAGTCATCTGGCCCTACAGAACAAAAAAGAAGATGGGGACAAGAGAAGGGAGGGATGATAGAAGAGAGGGCAGATTGGTGATAGGGAAAATTAGAATGCTTGGTGTATTGGGGTGAGGGGAGGGGATAAATGGGGAGAAAACTTGGAACCCAAAATTTTGTGAAAATGAATGTAAAAAGTTAAATAAATAAATTTATAGTAAAGTAAAAAAAAAGGTATAAATACTGTCAGGTTGAGATTTTACTTTGGGACTTAGTTTTTCTAATAAAGTTTGAGTGCCAGATGAGTACTCTGGGAAGCCACTAAAAGAGCACCTCAGCTTTGAAAACCCAGATGTTTTGCTTCCTTCTCTGGTAACTATGGTCAGATAGCTATACCTGTCTGTTGAATTATGGTAGGCAGAAGAAGCCATGTCTGTGGATTACATTGGGACTTACTGACTGGAAGCGTTTTGGCCAGATGAGGACTCTGGGAAGCTCTATTGCCCCAGCTTTGAAAATCCAGATGTCAGTGCTTTCCTCTCTGATAACTATGGTTAGATAGTTAGGGCCCAACCATCTGCTGAATTCAGGCAGAGGAAGTTATGTCTGTTTATCATTGGATTTCTCTGTATTTTTCTTGAAGTTCAGGGTGCTGACTCTCTGGAATTAGGTGAATGATGTATGTACTTGGTAAAAGGAATGATATATGTTCTTGATTAAAGTGATTGTCAACCCCTCAAAAGTTGCCTTTCCTTTTATGAATGCAGATCAAAGAACCTGTGATATCAGGCCCCTCTGTGTATGTTGGAGTGCATACTGATACATGGCCATAGCCTCAGGGTGGCATATGCTACTGAAGAGCCTGTAGTAGATTCAGCAGCAGGGGCAGTGGCAGCTGCTGTTTCTGGAACTCTAGGCTCACAGATTGTGGAGGGATCAAGAGATTGACAGTACAGCTTCATATCCCCACTAGAAGCAGAGAACTACCTTGACAAAGATCTCAAAAGTCAAATAAGTGGTGGGGGAAATGAGCAAAAACTGGAAAAAGAGTCAGACTGTAGAATCTTACTTTGGTGACAAGGAAGACCAAAATATACAAACAGAAGAAGATAACAAAGTCATAGTTCCTACATTCAAAGCCTCCAAGAAAAACATGAATTGGCCTCAGACCATGGAAGAGTTCAAAAAGGATTTTGAAAATCAAATAAGAGAAGTAGAGGAAAAAATTGGGAAGAGAAATGAGAGTGATGAAATAGAATCATGAAAACAAGTCAACTGCTTGCTAAAGGGAACTTAAAAATGCTGAAGAAAATAACATCTTAAAAATGGAACAGATAGAAACTAATGATTTTATGAAACAAGAAATTATATAACAAAATCAATAGAATGAAAAAATAGCAGACAAAGTGAAATATCTTGTTAGAAAAACAACTGACCTGGAAAATAGATCCAGGAGAAACAATTTAAAAATTATCGGACTATCTGAAAGGCATAATCAAAAAATGAGCCTAGATATCATATTATCTTTCAAGAAATGATCAAGGAAAACTACCCTGAAATTCTAGAACCAGAGGGTAAAATAGATGTTGAAAGAATCCAAAGATCACTTCCTGAATGAGATCACAAAAAGTAAACTCCTAGGAATATTGTAGCCAAATTCCAGAGTTCCCAGATCAAGGAGACTATATTGCAAACAACCAGAAAGAAACAATTCAGGTTTTGTGGAAATACAATCAGGATCACGCAAAATCTAGCAACTTCTGCATTAAGGGATTAGAGGGCTTAGAATACGATATTCCAGAGATCAAAGGAGTGAGGACTAAGACCAAGAATCACCTACCCAACAAAACTGAGTATAATACTTCAAAGGGAAAAAGGTCATTCAATGAAATAGAGGACTATCAAGCATTCTTTAGGAAAAGACCAGAGCTGAGTAGAAAATTTGACTTTCAAACACAGGAATCAAGAGAGGCATGAAAAGGTAAACAGGAAAGAGAAATCATGAGGGACTTATTAAAGTTGAATTGTTTACATTTCTACATGGCAAGATATTATTTGTAGAGATGTTTGTCAGTATTAGGCCAATTAGAGGAATTTTATGTATATACACATATATACACATACAGAGAGAGAGACAGAGGCAGAAAGAGACAGTGAGACAGAGACGCAAAGAGAGACAGGGAGACAGAGGGCACAGGGTAAATTGAATATGAAAGGATACTATCTAAAAAATAAAATTAAGAGGTAAGAGAGGAATATATTAAGAGAGGGAGAAAGTAAGAAATAGAACTGGGTAAATTATCTCTCACATAAAAGAGGCAAGAAAAAGCTTTTTCAATGGAGGGGAAGAGCGGGGAGGTGAGAGGGAAAGAGTGAACCTTACTCTGATTGGATTTGAATTAAGGAGGGAATAACTCGCACACTCAATTTGGTATAAAATCTATCTTACATTACAGGAAAGTAGAGGGAAGGGGTTAAGTGGGGTGTGGGGGATGACAGAAGGTAGGGCAAATGGGAGAAGTGGGTAATTAGAAATAAACATTTTTGAGGAGGTTATATGGTCAAATGAGAGAATAGAATGAATGGGGGGGCCAGGATAGCATGGAGGGAAATATAGTTAGTCTTTCACAACATAATTGTTATGGAAGTGTTTTGTATACATGTGTAACCTATATAAAATTTCTTGCCTTCTCAGTGGGGATGGGTGGGGAGGGAAGAAGGGAGAGAAGTTGGAACTCAAATTTTTAAAAATGAATGTTAAAAATTGTTTTTACATGTAACTGGGAAATAAGACATACAACCAATGGAATATAGAAATCTATCTTGCCCTACAGGAAAATAGAGGGGAGGGGGATTAGAGAAGGAAGGGGTATGATAGAAGGGAAGACAGACTGCCCTAAAGGGTAATCAGAATGCATACTATCTTGGGGTGGGTGGAAGGGAGAGATGGGGAGAAAATTTGGAACTCAAAATCTTGTGGAAGTAAATGGTAAAAACTAAAACTAAATTAATTAATTAAAAAATAATTATTGCTCTTTCTTCCTAGGTCATCTTCCCCTTTGTCCCCAAATTGGTAGATTATGATTTTCCACTGAATCTCAAAGTCTTATATGGTTTATCTCTAGACTACTCTAACACTTCCCCTATCAGCTTTCTTCATTAAAGAGCTCAGGTGGGATCAGATGGCAATAGACAGTAGCTAGTTGTTCTTTTTCTTCCTCCATCAGTATCTTGCAGTCTCTTGACCATGCTCATAACTAACGTTGGTAAGCATAGACTTTAAGGGAAAAATCAAAATTAATTCTTTATCGTTGAGAAAAGTTTTGAGATCTTTGTCCATTTTTGTTTTATTTTTCCTACCTCTAAAAGTTGTCCAACTCAGTATTTGCACTAAATGAAAAATGACAATAAATCCAGGGTCTAGTTAGCCTAACATCATGGAATTTATGTAGGCAATCCAAACGGCTCTGGTGAGCTCTAGTCCAGGATTTTACATGGGAAGTTTATTAGAAGAGGAAAAATCACACTTAAAGTTCCCTTTCTTAAAGTTATACATGAGAAGACTGAGACCCTTGAATTCAGTTCTTTTTTTAAACTGTGAGACTTTGAAGGGGAAAGAGTTTGAAGGGGATAGATTATCGTTTTAGAGTCAGAGGGAATGTTAAAAGCCATCTCCCTCAAACCTCTCATTTTACAGATAAGGAAAGTGAAGACCAGAGAGGCTACCTCCTAGATAACATGTGACAGAGACAAGTTCCAAATCAGGTTGTCTGACTCCAAATCCAGTCCTGAATCATCTTACTTCCTGTGCCACTGTAATGTACATAGGAGTGTATGTGTTTGTGTTTGTGTGTGTGTGTACGTGTATTAGGGGATTATTTGAGAGGGGCTTTGGTATTGGGAATAAAACTCATTCCTTTTTGTTTTACTTATATGGCACTGGCTCCAAATATGGCAATCCAGTTTCAATTTATTTGTGATTAGCTTATTATGATCCAAGTTTGGAAGAAATAAGGGATAAGAAATCTCTACTTCTATATTTGATTCCATTTCAGTAAGGAGGTGTATAAATAACTCTTTTCCCCAAAGGTCCTAACTAGACCTTACCTTCCACTTGGGACCCAATAGAACAAAGAGGGAACAGCTCAATTACTGACAGAATAGCGCACTTCAGTTCTGGCCTCGGCCTTTCCAGTAGGTGGTTTGTGGCCACTAAAGTAACTTTTTAAGGTGCAACAACTGTTCGAAATAAATTTGATGAAACAATCAACTTCCCCACTTTTACTGATTATGAAGGAGAGATTGCTAATGTAGGACAGGGGTTTCATACTAAGAAAAGTGGTTCTGAGTAATATTTTTAAAACCTATTTATCCTTGCCCAATTAAATTGAATACTTGAAAGGTGTTTCACAGGTTGATTTCTTTCCATCAACTGAAAACTACAGATCTTCTTTTTTGTAGGTTTAAAAAAGCTAGAGCTCTCTATTAGGGCTTCAAAAGGTTAATACCCAATCATGCAGCTAATTTTAGAGGCTGTAGAAAGTATCAGCAGCTAATAGGCATAAAAGACATATTAACTTCATTTGACTGGAGTATAAACTTGGTCACTCGCAGGAGTCCCCAAACCTTACAGTATACAAAATATAGCTGCCTTCTGGAGAATAGGAATGTGAATATGAAACCAACCCAACTAATTATTAAATATTATTCCCCAGAGAGTTACTTTTAAAATGCTTCTTTAATCTACAAGTGATAAAAATATTTGCAATATATCAACTCCTTCTGAAATTAGGAATGCTGGATAATTTTGAATAAATTTAGCATGAAAAAATGAGCAATAACTTTTTCAAAGTTAGGACCTTGTGATGCCAAAAATGGGGTGGGAGAGACCCTCCTCTGGTCCACATACACTTGTCTACTGAGGACTCATTGAACCTACCACCAGCCAGCTCTCAACACAGATGTGTCAGTCAGGCTAGAGATCTGTAAACAACACATGTTTAAGTATCATATATTACTTTTAGCCTTTAAAGGGAGGGTGTGGTAAAATGTGGTTGTTCCTGTGTAAGATGACAACATTTTTACAATTCTACAAGGTACTCAGTGTAGGTCAGATGTACTAATTAAATTTAACAATTAAATGAAAAGGAACTTTTGTTACAGTCTCTATGGACAGTTTGTCCTGAAAAAAATATTACCCTCAGCAGTTTGCCATTAAGGGAAAAGCCTAACTATACTGCTTCCCAAAATAGCCTTATTAACCCTGATGGGTGCCCCCAAACACTGCAGGGGCTATTTGGAAAATGACTGAGGCTGACACATCAAGGTTTGCCATTTGATCAAAGAAATAAAGAAGAGTGCTGAAATGCAAATGTAGATGGCCATTGGTGACCTCCCTTGTTACTGCAAGGAAGTCAATGAACACTGTTCATTTTTAACTGGTTATAATACTTTACATACATAATAATACTGTTTAAAAAAACAACAGCATACATATCCCATAATGAATCATCCATAACGAAGTCCACATATAATAACTTTGTTTTATTATGACCAAAAGAAGTGCCCATAGAGGTTCCTAGCCATTTTCTATCACTTACATAGCCAAATTATATTTAGTCACTCTATGACTGTATTTTTCCCTTGGGCTTCTCAGAAGAGAAAACTGACAATTCATAGTTTTCCCGTACAATAATTGGTGGGTGAGATTTTGTAAACACCATGTTAATAAAGGCAACTGAAAGTAGACATTCTGTAGGACTATTAGGAACTATTATAATCTGGAGCAATGATTAGGTAGGGCCCATTTCTGCCTCAAGAAGGTCTTAATGAGGAAAACATCTGGTAACTGAAACAGAGGGCTGGGAAATACTAGAAGCCCTTCCAGGAACTGGTTAGTGTTTTTGAGATGTGCAGCCCTTTAAAAAATTTTTGCATTTTTCTCCCCTATATGTTTACTTTAATCTAAGTGAGGCAATAGAGTTGGAAGATAAAGTCCAAGTCCTGACTGGGCCTGTTTGTTTTTCTTTGGATAGACATTTTGTTCCTCATTTCTTTATACCATGGTGGTTTTTTTCTAATCCCATATTTTATTTATCTCTCTAAATGTTGTTCAGCGAACAACTAAGCCAAAGTCAGTTGGTCACACTGAGGAGGGTCTGAAGGGACACAGATCTGAGGTTTTGTGAGTTATTTATGAGACCCCCCTCTTTCTGTTAAAAGGGGGATGCACAAAAGACCTCTACTATCACAACAACATAGGTGAAAAAATTGTAGCTTGTTCATAATAGTGTCCCTATTGCTATAATACAAAAGCAAGATGATAGAATGCTGGGCTAGCAGTCTAGAAACGGGAATTCAAATCTCATCTCAGACACATTATGGCTTTCATATTTGCTCTAACATAGAAGTAGTGGTCATTTCCATATGCAATTTAAAATTTATTTTCCTTAAATAAAATTTGCTCACATATGAAAAGAAAATTACATCCAACATCATTATTACTATGAGTTATTTTGGTCAAAGTAAGAAATATTGAGATCTAATAGAGGAAGAAAGAACTAGGGACTCTTTGTACCCACTATGTGCAGAGTGCTAGACACAGAGGGAGGCATAAAATTTAGGGAAGGTGTGCTGGTCCCTTTTAGTAGGGAGGATAAGACAAAAAGTACATGATGATGGCTAACTACCAAGGTGGCTAACACAGACTGCCTGTGTAACATGTAAAATGGATAGCTACCAGCATCCACTGTTAATGTCACAAGTGGAAGTTTGTAAAGTTTAAGAAGGGTCCTGTTCGTTGACATCAATAGTGTAAAGAGCAGCACTTTATTTAACACTCTAAACTTTCTCTCTGATAAATATGCTACTGCTCATGTTTAACACCATGTTAAAGTCTAGTATCAGCCCTTTAAAGGACTGTCTAATTAATATCCAATATATATCAAAACAGGGGCAAACTGATGAGGTGCCACTTTTAATTTTAGGATTATCTCTTCTGATCAGCCTACTAAGCTAAACTTTATGGACTTCCAGATTAGGAGAAGGAAGGATGATGGAAATTTTCTGTATGCTTTTGTTTATATGGAACACTAGGCAGGATATCAGGCCAGGTCAATGTGAACATTAACCTGTTGAAAATTATATGTCAAGTACATAACAAATATATATTTATTACGTATTTATAGTTGAGAGAACATGTATGTAGTAATCTATATGTCGTATTACTATATGTATAATATAAGCACAGACTCATGTGCTCAAAATTTTAAAGAAATAGGATAGAGCTTAGATTTCATTGGTATGGAGAATTTCCACATGGAGAAACTCCTTCTTCCAAAGCATGTCAGCACCTTCTATACAATTTATAGTCTTAGAAATGTGTTTAGAAGACTGTGAATTTAAGGGACTTGCCTTGTTTCACACAGCCATGTATCAGAAGGAGAGCTCAAACTCAGGTCTCTCTGGTTTCAAAGTCAGTTTCCTATTCACCACACCATACCACCTTTCAAAAAGAAATGAAGAGCTAAGGGTAAGGAAGGGATAGTAAACATTCAGACCATGAAAATCATCTTGTCTTCCTTCTTGCTTGGTTTCCATTTTGCTAGGAATATGTTAGGAAGTATGGTAGGGGGAGATTCTTAAATGTGTTTGCTGCAGATATATTCCTGAATATAGAAAAAATCTATTGAAATTAGAGTGTTAGAAAAATATTGGAATGGGTGGAAGGTATAGAGCATGGCATTGATAAAGATGGTTAAGTCCAAGATGTTTGCAATTCTAACAATTTCTATGGCTTATTGATTGCTGAAAACTATTTGTAAGACTTTATAATGTGTGTGTGTATATACACAAACATATATATGCAAATGTAAAGAAGTGTTATACTTAGAATAAATGGTCTAAAACATGAATGAATAAATAACCCCTCTGTCAGAAGCTCTCACATAACAGGAAGGACCCAGGTACATTTTAGGGGATTTCTCAACCTTCTGGCTCACAGTCCCCATCCAGAAACTCTGGGAAACTTAGTATATGACAATGTTGTCACTCATTCCCCCTTGCAAGCATATAATTCACAAAACTCAAGGAAGAAAAGGTGTACCGACAGATTGAAGAAAATGTAATAGAACTTAATTAACAACAGAGATTATGGAAAATGAAAACACCTTCTAACGAGCAACTCTCTCTTCAAAGTCATGTAAAGGCATAGTCAGATTCAGCTCCTTAGGAGAACTCACAGGAAGCATCACCACTTTCAGATTTTTGTTTTGTTTTGATTTTTAGCAGGCATTTCCCTTTTGAAATTCTGTGCAGTACTGGGCAGGTTGTGTTGGTCTCATATTTGATATCCTTCTGGTTATTTTACCCAATAATTCCTCAAGCCCTGCCACCCCATTTGTCAGAGAAGACCTTTCCCTGTCACATATACCACTCCATCACTGCTGAAAGAAACACCATAGTTTTCTTATCTCTGCAGGAGACATAGTTTTCCCTTTGTCCTAGCTCTTATGCAATGCTGGACAAGGGATCTCCAATCTGAATTTTTCTCTTGTAGTATTGATTCCCACCAACCTCTGGCCTCACAGAAGTCTGCATGGCAATCTGGAACATCATGCCTTGTTTATCTTTAAAAGGTCTCTATCATCAGCTCTAGGTTCAGATAGGCTGATGACCTGTCTCCTTCAGGCAACTACCATGTCTCAAAGAAACAAATCCTCCCTACCAGTCTAGGAACTTGACAAAGTACCTCAATTTTCCCCTAGTTATCTCAAGTATCCCAAATCTCCTTAAGGAGAACTAAGGAGAATTATTCATATTCCAGGCGTTTAATGGAGTAGAGAGAAAAAGAATGGGGGAGGAGGGGCAGAAATGAACTCCTTGTATGTATGTGCACAAACTGTTCATCAACAAATATAAACCTAAATGGGACCAGAGATGCAGTTCTATGAACACATTAAAACTTTTTATTTTATTTTCTTTTAAAAGGCCTTCATTTTCTCTCTCTCCAGCCCATACAACTGGGAATGATGGAGGGAGGGAAGAAGAAAAAAGGAAGGAAGGAAGGAAGGAAGGAAGGAAGGAAGGATGGAAGGAAAGAAGGAGAAAGAAAGGACTGGTAATTAATACACAAAGTCAATCAGAACAAACTCCCATATTGTTCTTGTTCATAAAACTTTCTCATCAGATTACATCTGATCAACCAAGAACACCTCCAACACTGTTGCTTGAAAAACAACACAATGAAAGCCTGTATTGCACAGTCCTGATCTGTACTCAGAAAACACGAGTCATTAATCATACTACTGTTTTTCTTTTAACTAGGTTGTTTCACTATTGCCTAATAACAACCAGGACTGAAGTGTGGTCAAGTACAGACAAAAACTTAGGTTTTGGTGTTTTTTTTTAAGACAATGATTCAGTTAAAGGAAACAATAACTTTTGTATTACAAAAAAGGCTAGGCATTAAAGAGCTAAAGAGTCAGCTCACCTGTTGACTCAAATAAAGTATTATTAATACGCCTATTTCAGGGGGTATTCTCAAATTAAACACCTGGATTTTGTGCACTACAGTTGAAGCAAGTAATGGGACCACTCATTGGTGGAAGGCGATTCCCACTGATCACAATGGAAGCATTTATATAATCTCTGGCATTTGCTTACTTATTTTTCTTGTCTCACGTGTCCCAAGGATCAAGGCCTACATGTATGTGTAGATATGCATTTAGGTATATCTACCAGCATAGACATCTGCTTTGGAAGATTATCTGATGAAGATTGAGTGATATCTATTGGAGAGGACCAAGAACTCTCATAATGACACTGGGCTATGGGTGTCTTTTTCTAATCCCATGCATTACTAGTTGTTGATGTATGTGACATAACTTTTGGGAGATCTAGAGGAAAAAAGTGGGGGAATTTCAGTTGTTGAAACTATCACTTGGGAATATACCTCCATATTCCCCAGTTATCTTAGCCAACACTCTCATCTAGAAGATGCTTGCATCAAGAAATCAAAAACTATGGAGGAGAAAGCTCAGGCACTTCCTCCTTCTTCCCTTCTTCCTCCTCTCCAATATTCTTATTCAGGTAATAACAAGGTTAAAAGTGGAGTCAAAGATAGACTTGAAGAAAAAATAAACAGACCAAGGGATATAAGTATTTGGGGAATTTGAACAATATCTCCACCCCAAAAAGGGAAGAGACAGTCCATCTGCCTTGGTGATGAGGGGAATGGATTTAGTCTGAGACAGTCCTGGGAGTAATACTACTCCTTCTTACACTGGAGATGACTTGCATCAATCCTATTGCTTCTTGATTAAGGATATCTTATTTCCTAGCTCTCTGTACTTATGACTTAACCTTCCTCATCACAATCCACATCCACTTCCAGTCTCAAGGCATCCAATCCACAAATTGTGACCATAATCTTATAACATTTGCAGGCATGATAAAAATATTTAAGGCATGTGAATCCCTTTGTTTGGGATTTTGATCCATGTTTACATTAAATGGAGCATGTTGGGGGATAGGAGGAAAATGTATGTAGAAAAGAAGGAGATTATGGGAAAAGGGAAGGAAAATATTACTTGAGGCAATCCCAATTACAACAGGCCTTACTCTCCCAAACTCCCTCTCCCCAATCTCCTGTACACAAACTTCTAATTCCATTTTTTTAAAAAAAAGTACATTATATTGATGCTTTGTGTCATATTCATTTTCCATGCGTTTATCTACCAATTCCATTTTGCAGGGAAATTCACCCCAGCACTCTCTAAAAAATTAAATTCAAAGTCCCACAGTGTCAGGATTTTTTTTCTTCAGCACAGTTTACCCCACACTGATGACCCCAAGGCGTGTGTATTAAACAGAGAATTGCAAATTGGAAAACTTAGGAAGCAAGTCCAAACTTTGTATATATAGCACTCTTTCCTGAACAGTTTAAGGCATAAATCAGGAGATTTTTTCTTTCTGACCCAAACTCCAAGCTACATTTCAGAGATTTGCCCTGGTTTTTTTAAGGGAATCATGCCAATATTTGAGGAATTGGCTGGAAGCCTTGGGAAAGTCCCAACATGGATCATCCGTCTCAACAACTAGTCACCCCAGAAATGATACATGAGTTTTTATCTGGGTTTGGTAATGAAGTTGTTGATGCTGTTTAACAAGTTAATTTTTTGTTTTGTTTTTCTCTCTTTAGTCAGTCTCTTTTTGCCTAAGAGCTTTGCTATGGGAATCTGAAGTCTTCTTAGTGTTTTATAGCAGCAACAAATGGTGGCTTCTTTAAATTTTGCCTGATGTTTTGTTTTTAAGTCCAAGTAGATGCTCTCCTTAAGAATGATATCTGTAGGAGCAGAGAAAATACAATGTTTAGTGCAAATTCTTCACTGTATCCTTTGAGCTCCATTTCCCCAACTAAGAACTCTTTTCCTTGGTGCTTTTTAATGCAGATTTTAACAAGAATGTGAGATGACTGCAGTCAGTTGAGAGCAAGACAAGCTCTAGAAAAGGAAGCATTTGCCCAATGGCTGTCTCTGTTGGTAAAATTTTTCTGATGAACCCAAAGTCTTTACAGGTTTCTGGGGGACAGAGTAGAAATCATTTTCTTATTGGGACAATTTTCTTCAGGAAGGATCTGTTTTTATCTGTTTGTTTGATTTTTTTCCCTCCCAAGGTTGTGTGAACTATATTCCACTGAAATAACAAGGTTGTTTTTGAAGTATGCTTTGTCATAGTACAGTCACATGGAGAGGTTCAAAAAATCTTTAGGCCTCCCCCCTATTTCCTTTATCCCCTCCCATCTATCTCCCCGCCATTGCAAGGCATAGTCATAACAGCATCCACATGGTGAGTGCCTTGCCTCTCTTTTCCCACAATTAGTGTACCAGCCCATTTTTTCACATCAAGTTTCAGCATCCCAGAATGCATTCATTTTGGAGAAACAAAACACCTTTTAATATGTCCTACAGTTTTCCAAGAGGATGCTGAGACAACCATATCATAGTTAAAGAACACCCCCTCCTGATTTTTCAGTCTTCTGGGTTATAGGATAAATTATAATTAATCCATAGAGAATGGCCCTCTAAGACTCTATAGAAGAATAGAAAATTTTACAACTCTCTAATAAGTAGAAAGTGGAGAGAGGGTTTCAGGGGGCATTTTGTTTTACCCTGAAAGGAAGCTCATAGACTATAAAATTAGGAGAGCTTGAAGAGACCAGCTATGTAGCAGCTAGGTGGCACAGTGGATAGAGCCCTGAGTGTGGGATCAGGAAAAAGAGGATTCAAATTTTGCTTAAGACATTTACTAGCTGTGTGATCTTGAGCAAATCACTTACATGCTGTCTGCCTCAGTTTCCTTAACTGTAAAATAGGGATAATGATGGAACCTACCTCCCAGGATTGTTGTATCAAGTAAGATAATATTTTAAATGCTTTTAGCATGGTACCTACCACATAGTAGGTGCTTCATCAATGCTTATTCATTCCTTCTGTACAGTCCAATTTTCTTATTTTATAGATCAGAGAACAGGCTCACAGAAGTCAGGTTACTTGCCCAATATTACAGGAACAATAAGTGGCAGAGCTGGGATTTGAACCCATGCCTTTTAACTACAAACCGGGCACTATTCCTACTGTACCCCAGTCTGGAAGAACCAACCTGATCTTATCCCTATAGCTGGTCATTTTTACTAGTTGAACAGAATTTTGTAATTTGGGAATAAGAGTTTTTCTAAAACAGAATCTCAGTAGAACTTGAGACTAGCAATCCATCTGGGGTCAAAGCAAACATGTCTGGTAAAGCAATGGTCTGAAGTACAGAAGTCTTATTTAGATAAAAAGTTGAGAGATAATCTTTTTCTTTTTTTCTTGCTGCTCTGTCACTCCTGATCCAGTTGGGAAAGATGGAATTGCAATTGTCAATTTTGATTCCCTAGAGTACTACTGAGTGCCCTAAAAGAGGTAATTTTCTAAATTACCAATTCAGGCTCCTCAAGTTCAATATGCTTTCCCCAAACTGAGCCTCTCACTTCCTTGGCTTGTATTTTGAAACTCTCAGTGTTCAAGAAAGGGAAAAGGACAGACATTTCCACAATATCAGATTCAGTTTTAAATGGCAGGCTCTAAGTTACTTTTCAAGGTCACCAGAGACATCCTAATGGACTTAGGTTCCCCTGGCTATATTATCACTGAGAACTAGCCTTCTGGGGAAATGAAATGGAATCTAAATAAAGCTGGGCTCAGTGGCCTTCACTTTAGATTCGAACTGATTTCAGCTTAGGCTGGAGTCTGTGTGAGATGAAAGATGGTAAAACTGGGCCCACATTTCTGGGTTTCCTAGAGAACAAACACATAATTCCTGAGCATAGGATGTAAAATACATATCCTTTGGACACCCCAGATTATAGAAAGGATGAAGAGGAAAAGAGTGTTGAAAAGGAAAGGAAAGGCCTTTGGGGACAGGAAAACGAAAGCTGATCCAAAAAAGGAATCATCCAGTTACTCTTTGTCAGACCAGCTGGCTAGAAAGCAGCTGTTGGGGTTTCCAAAGAGAAGCCCTGGACCATATCAACATAAATAATAAAAAAAAATTAGCTCCAAGAGAAATGTTTCTGAATCAAAGATGGAGGCAACAAGCACTCAGTGACAGCTGTCTGGACTACTTTCACAACTCAAGTCTTAGGTATGGTCCAAAATGGGGTGAGAGCCTACTGGGTGTCTTTTGGTTTGCAAGCCACCTGCCTCCCATTAGCTCACAACAAACATACTTCCAGAAAGGCTAGGGATTACTGACTTATTACATCAGTGTGGCTCATGCATTCTGTGCATGTTTGTGTGTGTGTGTGTGTGTGTGTGTGTTTGGAAGGTTGGGGTGGAGAGAGGTAAGCAGTTGATGTAACTGGGAAGGTACTAATGGCCAATCAAGACAGGAATAGACCAGTGGTTGCCTTCAGCCTTCTTCATCAGCTACCTAGAACAATTAGGAAAGCTAAGGGAATTTCCCACGGTAACTGGGAAGCAGAAAATGAGCATGGCTTGGCTAACATCTTTGTTTACTTTTATGGATGGCCATGAGCCAGATAACTAAGCTGTTTCTGTCTGAATTTCCCCCTTAATAATATGGTCTTTAAAATATTGATCGTTTTAACAGATAACCTAATGATATCAATGTAGAGATACTAGAATTGTCTATATCAATAGACTGCTGCAGCGCATCCATTCTGCCTGTGTGAACTCCGGTGTTACAATGAATCTATACATTATCTCAATGTGAGTGCTTTCTTCAAGGGTGTGGGTCACAATCCATCCACATCTCATCTGTGTTTTCTTGTGTATCTCCTCCCAGATAGCTTCCATTTAATGGATTTTCCTTTGGATCCCTTTGTATCATATGAATTCAGCGAAGGAATGGGGCTTTCCATCTATCACCCCTTGCTCTCACTAGATAATGGGCACACCTCTTTTTCTCAGTCATATATCTTGCTGAAGATATGTTTTGTTTAGCTTTTTGTATATAATTCATTGTTCAGCGTGTATGCTGCAGCCCACCTATTCCCCGAATGTATTTCTTCATTGCTGTTTGGGAAATATGGTATTTTTATCCCATAGAGATTATGGTATTTTCCCATTTATAGCTATTTAGTATTACTAGAAGAACATTGGCGTTGAAAAAAGGTCAGATTTTGTTTCAAGGAAAAGCTTTGGGGGGAGGGTGGTGGTGGTGGATATTGAAAATAATGATCAATTTCCCAAAGGAAGTATCTCTTCCTGTGGTTCAATTCTTGGTCAGGTATCCCTGTAGAAGATATGTATCTATGCAGCTGCAGAAACATATGGAAATATATATGCATCTGTCCTATTTTGATTTTGTTTTATTCTCAGAGAATGAAGTATATGCAATGTCACAACCATTCAGTTTCTTGAAGTATTCAGTTTTTGAAGCATTCCCTGAATTGGGCAGAAATTAATAAGAAAAGAAGTAAGATCAACCAGGAGAAAATATGGAAACCATGTATGGATTCAAAGGCAAGTACATGAATTAATCACTTACTGATATGCTCTGAACGATTCTTTTTGCGTCCATCTGAGAATAAGGTAGGGAGCGCATGTGAGCTGCCCCTTTGAAGACAGGGTGAAACTGATTTGAGTTAGGGTCATATGCAGCTGGAGAATCAGTTTTACCAAAAGATATGATGGTTCCAGATTACTAACACATATCAATACAGTCATGTAAATGCTGGAAATCTTCATTGAACTAGTATCAGCTGTTGGCTGGCAGCTTTACAGTATCTCTCCTATATATCCCCTTCTCCCTTGCACAGCTAACACCTTATTGCAGGTATTTTCCACTTCTTGACTGAACTTTTATGAAGTTTTCTTACACTACTCTCCTCCAAGCACTCTGTGACCTGACTACAATGGTTTCCTGACTATAGCATACTTTATACATGACACTCCATTCCCTAGTGTAACTTTTAAGGGACTGTCTTTCATGCATATAAAACTTTTCCTTTTCATATCTGCCTATTTGAAGTGCTGAGTTCCTTCAAGACTCCAGTCATATACCACCTTCTATAGGAGGTCTTTCCCTATTACCCCAGGTGCTAATGCCTTCCTCTTTCGGATTACTTTTATTCTCTCTCTCTCTCTCTCTCTCTCTCTCTCTCTCTCTCTCTCTCTCTCTCTCTCTTCTCTCTTTCCCCTTCTCTCTCTCTCTCTCTCTCTCTCTCTCTCTCTTTCCCCTTCTCTCTCTTCTCTCTTTCTCTCCTCTCTCTCTCCTCTCTTTCTTTCCCTCCCTCTGTCTTTCTCTCTCCCTCCCTCTCTGCAGATAGATATATAGAGGTCTTGTAGTCATTTATTTGTTTATATGTTGATTAGAATGTAAGTTCCTTGAGGACAGAGACCATTTTTGCCTTTCTTAGTGCTTAGCACAGTGCCTGGGACACAGCATGTACTTCATCAATGCTTATTGATGGACTGACTGGCATGGTATGGTTCAACCTCAACAAATCTTGCAGATGTGCCAACTCTGCTGCCATCTGAAGTGACTCTTCATAAGTGACTTGTATGGTGAGAGCTGCCACCCTCCCTCGGAATCACAAGACTACAGATCATACATTAGGAGCAGTTAATAGTGATGACCAATTCTACTCATTCTTCTTCCCTTTTATAGGTCTTTGAGAAGCATCCCAAAGTCATTTTCATACCTAGTGACCCTAGGGAAAGAGAGATGAAAAGACAAACAGTAAGAAAGTAGAATTTTTTTCTCCAAACCCCCAAAGACTGCTGATGTGAAGAAGAAATTATCCGGGTACTGGGAGAGAGAAAAGAAAATGGCTATGTATTTGCCATAAGCCAACCCAGAGTGGGAAATGGAAATCCATTTGAGAAGTCCAAAAATCATTGAAGTATTTCCAAAACCAACTGAAGAGATTCTTTGTGTGGAAGTTGAAACTATCAAATATAGGTATATGACAGCAAATGTTTTAAATAGACTAGAACAGAAGTTCTTGACTTGATGTCCATAGACTCCAAACAAGTCTGTGACTACTTTTCAGGGTGTTTGTGAACTGGGATGGGGAAAAATATTACATCTTTATTTCAATGTAATTAGTCCCCTTGTGATCCTTTGTGTGTTATTCATTTAAAAGCATTCTAATTACCAGGAATGACTAAGCTACTCTGAATAATATAAATCCTCAGATTAACTACAAGATACCTATGAAGAAAGGTGCTATCCTTATATGTGTGTGTGTATATATATATATATATATATATATATATATATATATATATATATATGTGTGTGTGTGTGTGTGTGTGTGTGTGTGTGTGTGGGTGTGTGCGTGAATATATATATATGTATATATATATATATATATATATATCCGTATGTATATATACTCTCTCATACCACATCAAATGGTGACCTTCTTCAGTGTGGGATGAGGAGGAAAGGAGAGCTCAGAAGTTAAAATGTAGCCAAAAATAAATTAAATTGAGTTTTGTAAAAACATTCTGAGAAGGAATCTCTAGGCTTTATCAGACTGCCAAAGGATCCAAGTCACCAAAATGCTTGAGAACTCATGGAATAAAGATACTCAGAGTGCCCTGAAGGCATGAAAGAGTTATATATAGTACAGTTATCTGAGGCTTCTTGGCCAACTTGTGAAGAACTGGTACCTGGGGAGTAGGTAACTAGTATCATCTACAAGAGAAGAGCCACAATGCAGTTTTGAAGACAGAGTCAGAAGTACCCATAAGAGTCAAGAGCGAAGGACAATGACGAGGGCGAGGAAAACATGTAGTACACTGGGAAGAGAACAGCAATAGCAAGCGGAGAAACAACGAGAGGAGAGTTGTTGGCCAAAATATGGCTTAGCACATAACACCAACTCAGGGGATCAAGCTCTCCTTTCTGAGACCTCATGCAGAACAATACTGTCCTGGATCCAGTGGCAATCCCTACAGAAGGGTGGTCTACTGAAAGTGTGTTGTGTAGGGGCACAGGAGGTTGATGGGGGTGGCAAGAAAATATCTTGACCGCCTATGGACTGGGACTTAAGTTCTTATTGTGACTTTTAGTATGCAAATAAAGTTCTTGGTTTTGAAGTCTTTTGAACCTGAGTTTTTATGAAAGGACCTGTTGGTCAGTCTTGGACAAGTGTCAGATATCGCATTCTTCATGTTTTTATTCTGCAGGGATAAATCAGAGAAACAGTTTTCCCCAAATTACGTGGGTACATTGTGTTAAGAGGAAGCCTCTAGCACAAAGTTAAGATCATTTGATCATGTATTTTGAACGGGAAGGAATCTTAGAGGTGATCTAGTTCACCCTCCTCATTTTTCAGATGGGGAACCAATCCATAAACATTTATTAAGTATCTACCATGTACCAGTTACTGTGGTAAGCACTAGGGATACAAAAAAAAAAGGAAGGGACAGTCTCTGCCCTCAAGAAACATATTCTAAGGGCAGCAGTGGATAGAACATGGGCCCTGGAGTCAAAAGGACCTGACTTCAAATCCAGACACAACACTTATTAACTGTGTGACCCTGGGCAAGTCACTTAACCTTGATTACCTTGCAAAAAAAACCCAAAAAAACCCAAATGCTTGCAATCTAATGGATAAACAGAGTTTAAGTGACTTGTCTGAAGACACATGCGTGTTACATTACAGACACAGGATTTAATATAGGTTGTCTGACTGCAAAGAGAGTTTTTCTCATTCTGTAGTTATACCATGGGGTCTCATAGTTTCACATCAGGAAGCCAAGCTGCTCTCCTGTCTCCAGACCAGGTTCTCTTCCTGGACTATTGAAGAGTTAAAGGCATATCACCAGTCGGTCCACCAGGTAAAAAAAAAAAAGGGTGAGCTCAGGGAGACTGGGGGTTTTAATTATAAAAGACAAGACAATACATGGTCAATTTGGGAATGTAGAAGGGTGGTTTTCATTTAGATTACCAAGTTGGAGATCTAATTCAGTTTTTACAAATTAGAATAAATTTGTCTATTGCCTGAAGGTATTTTTCTCCAGGGGAGAAAACTTTAGGCAAATTACAAAAGCAGTAATATCTATAACCCAGGTAGGAAGTAACTGAAGTATGAGACAGGAGTAAGAAAAGCTGAAGGCAGGGGGAGAAGCCAAGATGGTGGAGTAGAAAGATACACATATGCTAGCTCCTAACCCACAGCCCATAAAATACCTGTAAAGAAGAACTCCCAACAAATTCTGGAGTAGCAGAAGCCACAGAACAATGGAGTGGAGGAGATTTCTGTTCCAGAGAGACATAAAAAACCCACACCAAAGATCTGTCATGCACCGGACCTGGAGCAGAGCCCAGACCTGCCTTGGCCATGCAGCACCAAGAGGAACAGATCCCAACAGGCTTCAGGGATGGAATCTCTAGCGACCATGCAGGTCCCTCCACCCACAGGCACCAAAGGTCAGTGAGAAGGTCTTTTCAGCTTGCTGAAAGGGGAGTGGTGTGTCTCCATAACTCAGGCTCCCTTGGGAGGCAGCAGTGGAGGTAGCAGCAGAGGTAGCAGAGAACAGGGGCACCCAAAGCAGGCAGGAGCTCAGATCATTGTTGAAGATCTCCACATAAACCCCTTGAGGGAACTGAGCCCCGTGTGGTGGCCCTGCCCCCACCTGAGCCCCTGAACTTAATCTCACACTGAATAGCATCCCCAGCCCCACCAAAAGCCCTAAGGCTGGGAAGCAACATTTGAATCTCAGCCCCCAAGCACTAGCTGGGCAGATCTGGAGGGAAGATGGGTGTAGAGAGGAAACTCAGAAGTCAAGTAACTGGCTGGGACAATGCCCAGAAAAGGGAAAAAAAAATAAGACCGTAGAAGGTTACTTTCTTGGTGAACAGTATCTCCTCCCTTCCTCTCTGATGAGGAAGAACAATGCTTACCATCAGGTTCCTCTCCACTACCACCTCACTAGTACTTGGGGTCTGAGATTCAAATGCTGCTTCCCAGCCTCAGGGGTTTCAGTGGGGGGGGCGGGGCTACTATTCAGTGTGAGAGATTAAGTTCAGGTTCTCAGGTGGGGGCAGGGCCGCCTCCCAGGCTCAGTGCCCTCAGGGGGTTTATGCGGAGACCTTTGATAATGGATCCGAGGTCCTGCCTGCTTTGGGAACCTGGGTCTGCTGCTGCCTCCCAAGGGGGCCTGAATTATGGAGACACCCCGCTCCCCTCACGGCCAGCCCAAAAGGGTCTCTCACTGACCTCTAGCACTTGTGGGTGGAGGGACCTGCGTGGCTGCCAGAGATTCTGTCCTTGAAGCCTGCTTGGATATGCTCCTCTCAGACCCACGTGGCCAAGGCAGGGCTGGGCTCTGCTCCAGGACCAGTGCATGACGAACGTTTGGGGTTGGTTTTTCAGGGCTTTCTGGAACATAATCTCCTCCACTCCATTGCTGAGCAGCTTCCACTGCTCCAGAACCCATTGGGAGTTCTTTTTATAAGTAATTTATGGGCTGTGGGTTCGGAGCTAGTGTATGTGAATCTTTCTACTTCACCATCTTGGCTCCTCCCCGCAATGCTTACCATCAGGCAAAGACATAGAAGTCAACGCTTCTGTATCCCAAACATCCAAAGTAAATATTCAATGAGCTCAGGCCATGGAAGAGCTCAAAAAGGATTTTGAAAATCAAGTTAGACAGGTGGAGGAAAAACTGGCAAGAGAAATGAGAGATGCAAAAAAGCATGAAAAGCAGGTCAATACCTGCTAAAGCAGGTCAATACCCAAAAAATGCTGAAGAAAATAAAACCTTGAAAAATAGGTTCACTGAATTGGCAAAAGAGGTTCAAAAAGCCAATGAGCAGAAGAATGCTTTCAAAAGCAGAATTAGCCAAATGAAAAAGGAGGTTCAAAAGTTCACTGAAGAAAACAGTTCTTTCAAAATTAGAATGGAACAGGTGGAGGCTAATGACTTTATGAGAAACCAAGAAATCACAAAGCAAAACCAAAAGTATGAAAAAATAGAAGATAATGTGAAAAATCTCATTGGAAAAAACAACTGACCTGGAAAATTTATCCAGGAGAGACAATTTGAAAATTATGGGACTACCTGAAAGCCATGATCAAAAAAAAGAGCGTAGACATCGTCTTTCATGAAATTATCAAGGAAAACTGCCCTGATATTCTAGAACCAGAGGCAAAATAAGTATTCAAGGAATCCACCAATCACCGCCTGAAAGAGACCCAAAGAGAGAAACTCCTAGGAACATTGTGGCCAAATTCCAGAGTTCCCTGGTCAAAGAGAAAATATTGCAATCAGCTAGAAAGGAACAATTCCAGTATTGTGGAAATACAATCAGGATAACACAAGATCTTGCAGCTTCTACATTAAGGGATCGAAGGGCATGGAATATGATATTTCAGAAGTCAAAGGAACTAGGACTAAAACCAAGAATCACCTACCCAGCAAAACTGAGTATAATACTTCAGGGGAAAAAATGGTCACTCAATGAAACAGAGGACTTTCAAGCATTCCTGATGAAAAGACAAGAGCTGAAAAGAAAATTTGACTTTCAAACACAAGAATGAAGAGAAGCATGAAAAGGTAAACAGCAAAGAGAAGTCATAAGGGACTTACTAAAGTTGAACTGTTTACATTTCTACATGGAAAGACAATATTTGTAACTTCAAGACTTTTCAGTATCTGGGTAGTTGGTGGGATTACACACACACACACACACATGCACACGCACACACAGAGACAGGGAGCACAGAGTGAATTGAATAGGATGGGATCATAGCTTAAAAAATGAAGTTAAGTGGTGAGAGAGAAATGTATTGGGAGGAGAGAGGGAGAAATGGAATGGGGCAAATTATCTCTCATAGAAGAGGCAGGCAGGAGACTTTTTAGTGGAGGGAAAAAGAGGGGAGCTGAGAGAAAAACGTGAAGTTTACTCTCATCACATTTGACTAAAGGAAGGAATAAAATGTACACTCATTTTGGTATGAAAACCTATCTTACAATACAGGAAAGTGGGGGAGAAGGGGATAAGCAGGGTGGGGGTGATGATGGAAGGGAGGGCAGTGGGAGGAGGGAGCAATTTGAAATCAACACTCCTGGGGAGGGACAGGATCAAAAGACAGAATAGAAGCAATGGAAGGCAGGATAGGATGGAGGGAAATTTTATACAACATGACTATTATGGAAGTCATTTGCAAAACTACACAGATATGGCCTATATTGAATTGCCTGTCTTCCCAAAGGCAATGGGTAGGGAGGGAGGAATGGGGAGAAGTAGGAACTCAAAGTTTTAGGAACAACTGTCAAATATTGTTCTTGCTACTAGGAAATAAGAAATACAGGTAATGGAGAGTAGAAAGTTATCTGGCCCTACAGGACAAAAGAGAAGATGGGGACAAGGGAAGGAAGGGATGATAGAAGAGAGGAAAGATTGGTGATAAGGGCAATTAGAATGCTCAGTGGATTGGGGTAGGGGGAGGGAACAAATGGGGAGAAAATTTGGAACCCAAAATTTTGTGAAAATGAATGTAAAGAAGTTAAACAAAAAATTAAAAAAAAAAAAGAAAAGCTGAAGGCACAGTCAACAAAAGGGTGGATCCTGGGGACTTTCTATAAATAATGAATTGAGATTTATAGTAAGGAAGGTTCTTGGTACAATGAATAGCTCTTATATTTTTATTCTCAAAAAAAACCAAGGGTCAAGTCTTGTTTAGGTAACACATCAGTAAACATGATAAATACTCATACACATATAGAATATTAACAATATTCTATATGTGAACGCACACAAACATATGTATGTGTGCATGTATAAAATTTATGTAAAGCCAAAAACTTAGTGGAGAAGAAACTAATATAAGGATGGTGATAAATTGATCCAAAAAAATTGGCCAAAAATTAAGAAGTGCCCATATTTGGCCTACAGGCATTCAACTTGTAGTTTGTTCATACAGAAATATAGATAACTTTTAATTCAGTTAAATGAGTGGGAAGGTAAAGCCTCTCTCACTTTCAGAATGGCATGAAAAAGAAATACGAAATGAAAAAATGGGAAGAAAGGCACCAACTAAATATAAAAAAAATCTTCTAGAAGATCTAAACCATCCAATTGGGAATGCTAGGGAAGCAGTTGACAAGGTGGTATTCCATCATTAGCCCCAAGATTACAAAGCTAGGATAAATAAATTACCAGAGAAAAATAAGTTAGGAAATCTTTTAATATTGGAATCAAGTGAAAAAGATATTCCTGTCATTGATGAAAACTTCTGGTTACTTCCCCTAAACCAGTGTGTTGGAAGGAATTACTTGTTTCAGTTTAAATTGCTCTCCAGAGTGACTGAAACCAATTTCCTAGTACATAAATATAATATTTGCAAGAAATAGAGGCATAAAATTGCCCATGAAAGTATAGCAGCAGCCCCAGGAAGGGTAAAGGAAAGAGCCCACTTTTAATGTAAAGAATTTTCCCCACTGCTCCCAAAACAAAAACAAAACACCTAAATAAAATAAAATTCCAAAACAGATGTAGAAGTGACACAGCCAGAACAATGAGATAGGAGTAAAATAAATATGACTCAAATGCTTCTTCCATGGGTGTTACTTCAATTCCACCCATGGGCCCTGGGGGGCCTTATCTCACCCACCCACAAGAGCATCAAATACTACTTTCCAGAGAAGAGAGAGGGGAAGCCCTGATATTACTGTCACTCTTACTGGGAATATTATTATTCAGCTCTTAAGCCTGTACCTACATCCTGTGCTCAGAAATCCAAGTCCCCTGAAGTCACCAACTTTGCATCACAATGACAGTGGGAGGAGTGGTACTTTTCATTCTTTCCCTCTTCCTCAACATTGCTCCCCCAACGCTCTCCAATAACCTGACACCACAGGAATTAGCCAGATAAGTTTTTGGAGGTTGTCTAATCCTGTGTGATCCCTTTTCCTACACAGATAGTCATGCTAGCAGATGTGATGAAAGCTGAGGGATGACTAATGCCCCTATGCTAAATAAGGTAAATCTATCTCTCTCCTGGCTTCCAGTGCCAAAAGTCTAGAAAGAGTCATATATATATCATTTTCAATATATCATTGCCTCCACTTCCTCCCCTTATCTCCCCCCACCAGCTCATTCACTCCTCATACCCTTGCAATAATCCCTTAATGCTCTACTGGAACAGTTCTCTTTAAGGTTAACCAATGACTTCTTTGTGACCCAAATCTGATAGTCACTTTTCCATTCTCATCCTCTTCTTTAGAAACTAACTGCCATATACTCCTTTATACCCTGGCTTCTATGATGGCATCCCGTTTACCTACTTGCTTCTCTGATGTCTCCTACAAGGTCTTCTTTGCTGGGTCCTCAACTTCCTCCTAACCTATAAATCTGGGGAGTTCCCTGAAGTCATTCACACTTTTCTTCTTTGCTCCTATAGCTTCAGTTAACATTTGCAAATGACATCTCTCAAATCTATAGCTCTAATCCAATCTCTACCCAGAGTTCTAGTTCTCTATTTCAACAGCTTATTCGTTATCTCCACTAGATATGCAACTCAAACTCAACCTGTCTAAAACTTTACGCATCCTCCTTACCCCAAAATATGTCCTTCCTCCCAATTTCCGATTTCTGTTGATGATACCACCACCCTGCCCGTCACTGAGGCTCAAACCTCAGCCATATTAGATTCTTCCCCCTCCCTCATTCTCTATATTCCATCAGTTACTTTATCTAGTCAGTTCCACCCGTGCTACCACCCTACTTCCGATCCTTATCACCTCTTGCCTGGACTATTTAAGTATTCTCCCAACCAATCTTCCTCCCTTCAATCTCCCTCCTTTCCAGTCTATCCTCCACATCTCTACTTGGGGAATCTTCCTGTTGGCAATTCTGGTTGCATCATTCTCCATTGCCTAGTGAATAAAGTAGAAATTCTTTTATTCCACATTTCAAGGCCCTTCATAATTTGGTTCAACCTACCTATCTCACCTTATCTCACTCTATTCCCACTTAGGTACTTTAGGTTCTAGACACGTATGCATCTAGACACAGAGAGAGAGAGAGAGAAAAGAAGGAGGAAGACAAGAGAAGGGAAGAATAGAGGAGAAAAGCAATGGTGACTGAACCAGATGCTTTCTAAGACCCCTTCTAGCTCAACATAATGAAAAAGACCATGGGACTCAGAATTAGCTGTGTATTTGAATTCTGAATCAGACATTTCCTAGCTATGTGACTATGAACAAGTCATGTAACTCCTCTGAACCTCAGTTCTCTTATGTATCAAGTGGGAACAATAGCACATGTCCTTTCTCCCTCCCAAGCGTTGTTACTAGGCACTCGCATAATAAACCTTAAAGCATCATATCCATGTGAGGTATTGGTAGCATCTTATAAATATCCTACTCCCCAGATCAACCCACCAACCCCAACCTCCAATCCCTTCCACACTACACAATTCAGATATCTCATAAATGAGCTCCCTCCAGGGGAATAAGATAGTAATACATCTATGAAATAAAAATGGTAGCACAGTCAGCTGTGTAAACAGAACAACATCCTTTGCCAAGTATGGCACAGACACATGTGAAGTCAATTCCAGTCACTTGGTTTAACTTTAATGTTACTTCCCTCTACTCTAATCCCTTGGACTGAAAGTGTCTCCTGTCACTCTACACTACTATTTCCTAGCCAAGTGGGCATAAAATAATACTTTCTTGAATATTACTTCTAAGGACCTCAAGACTTATCTTAGATGCAGGCAAATGGACTTCCAATGGTATAAGATGAAAGAGAGCACACAAAATAGTGTACCTTCACTCCAAGTTCCCCGAAAGAGACTCTTCTCACATTTGACCTAGTCCTTTCTCATATTATTTTGTGAGTTCTAATGGTTAAACTCTGTCTTAGGAGTCCCCCAAGAAGTTTCCAGTTAGCCGATGAAAGGTATATGCAAATCTTTCCCAGGTTGTATTAGCTTGGTAAGTTGTTTGAAAAATGAGTCAGATTGCCTGCATTTCCAGTAACCTAGCAGGAAGAGTTAATCTTTGACCTGAGTTGTTTGACTTTGGCCTGAATTCTCTTCTGCTATAGTCTGTGCTTTTCTTTTACAGTACTGAATGCTGCCTTCAAAAAGGGTAAAGCAAGACTTCTTAAATATTTTTGTATCATGGATCATTTTGGTAATCTAGTGAAGCCTATGAAATTTCAGAACGTTTTTAAATAAATAAAATAAAATCCAAAAGATTACAAAGGAAACCAAGTAGTTTGAAATACAGTTATCAAAATATTAAAACACAAGTTCATATATCCCCTAAAATCTTTCCGCAGACCCATCAAGCATCCATGCATTCCGATTTAAGAACCCTTGCTGCAAAGGATAAAAAGATAAGTAAACCAGACCTTTTAGTTAGCAAGCTCAGATTTATAGGATCATAGACTTGGAGGTGGAAGAGATAAGAACATCTAGTCCAACCTTCTTATTTTACAGATGAAGAAACGGAGCCAGAGGTCGCCTCTATCCTAAAAAAACAAGCAAGCCTTCCTTTGATATTTATACTATTATCTTATCTCCCTCCTCCTCCCCCCAAAACTTGAGAAAGTAGTCTATACTTGTTACTTCCATTTTCTCATTCCTTCTTCAACCTCTAACATTTAGCTTCCATCCCCGAAATTCTACTGAAATGTTTCTCTTCAAGGGACAGTAGCGTCAATCAAAGGTAGAACTATCACCTGAAAAGGCGATTTAAAGAAGTTCACACTACCATTCCAACATTCTACCTTAATAAACATTTGAATTTTTAAATTTTTTCTGAACCTAAACACCAAAAAAGAACATTTCCAATATACTCAGTATAACACAAAAAGAGGATTGTGTATACAACTGAGTTTCCATTTCATGCTACTAATTCTACACGTTATTTTCAAAACTCTCCTGTTTATCTATACTTATTTCTGAATTTCTCTTCTCTTCTCTACATTAAAATAAATGTTTCATGGCCTTTTATTTTCTACTTTATTACTGCTATATCCCCTTTTCCCACACTCTACAACAATTTAAACAAAACAGGGACAAAAGCCCTTGTAACAAATAAGTATAGTCAAAGAAAACAAATCCAGCATCCATGTCCACAATGCCTCTTTCTGCACCTTGTGTCCATCAGCTCTCTGGAAGGAAATGAATAATATACTTCTTCATAAGTCCCCCGGAGACGTGGTGGATCATTGCTTTGTTCAGAATTGTTTTTCTTTACAATGCTGTCATCATTGGATGAAGCATTCTCTTGGTTCTGTTCATTTCATTCTGTATCAGTTCATACTTTCCAGTATTTTCTGAAATAATTTCATCGTTTTTTACAGTCTAATAAAATTCCATTCCATCCATTCATAGAAAACCACAATTTGCTCAGCCATTTCCCCAAGTGATGCATACCCCTTAGTTTCCAGTTTCTTTTTTTGCTTTTAATTCTTCCCCTCTCCAAATCAGGAAGTTTGCTTTGCTGGTGACTATTCCCTCCCTAACAAACTTTCTAAATGGAACTTTGAAGCTATAAATTCTACATACTCTTCAACCCAGTGACATTTTTATCTTTACCTCTTGGCTTCCCTGACTTCCTTCAAATTTTAGCTAAAACCTCACCTTTTGCAAGCACTCTTTCCTGGTCCCCCTTAATGCAAACACCTTTCTGACATAATTATCTTAATTTTATCTTCTATATATCCAGTTTGTATATTGTCTCTCCCATTTTGCAAATTTGTCGTAGGCAGAAACTTTTGCCTTCTTTTGTATCTCCTTTTGTATTTTCTTTTTGTATGCTTAGCACAGTCCCTGCTACATAGTGCCTGGCTCTGAAATTCCTGTTGACTTTACTTGGCTCCCTCATGTCCAGTCTCATTTTCCTTAGAACTGCTTTCATTCTTTCTACAAAACTCAGATCTCCTCAATCCTTTAGAGTATCCTTCATTTGATTCTTCTTCCCCACCAGGCTAGGATTCCATCTCTCTCCTACCTTTGCCTATCAAACTTCTTTAAGGAATAGCCCATATTCATTTCCTTCATTGCTTCATCACCCACTTACCCATCAACCTTCTTGAAATCTAACTTATATCCCTCTCCTCTACTGAAGCCTCTATCTCTGAGAATACCAATACCCCTGAAAATACCAGCTTCCATGACTCCTCCTCCATCCTCATCCATTTTTATATCTTTGAAGCATTTATTGCTGTTAATAACACCCTTCTTTATACTCATCACTTCCTTGTACTCCTGCTCATATTGAATTCCCTTGATTATCCTTCTACCTCTCTAACTTCTTTTATGTCTCCTTCACTAGCCCCTCTCTCTTATCTAACTCCTTGCATCCTAAATGTAGGCATGTCCTGTATTCATGACTCTCACCTTGAGCCTCTTCTATTCTCACTTTATGCCTTCTTCCTCAGTGATCTCATTTATTTCCATGCTTTCAAATATCATCTATGTAAAGATGAATTCCACAAAACTACATACATTATCTCACTTGATCCTCACAGCAACCCTCTGAGGTAGATACTATTAATGTCTCCAATTTATAGATCAGGAAATAGAGGCTGAGAGGAGCTAAGTGACTGGACTAGAGTTATACACCTAGTAAGTGTCTTTGGCAGGATTTAAACTCTGATCTTTTGATTCCAGATCCAACACTGTCCCACCTAGCAGTCTATCTTTATGTAATGCAACTCTTCTCTCAAGTGTTAGGCTCAGAATTACAACTGCCACCTGGACATCTTTAACTGTTCAAAAACATTAGCCATCTACTGCTTACCAAATGAGTCCAAATTCTACCTGGCCTTCAGAGTATTACATGATTTAGCCCTTATTTCACCTTACTTATTTCACACTACTCTTAATATACTCTAGTAGGAAAAGCCTAAATCATACCAATCTTCTGGAAACTGGAATGAAATGAGACACTGTGTACCTAAAAGTCTACAAAAATGAGATTTACTTAGCCACAGAAGGGGAAGGATATTCAACAAGGATGTTCATCCAGCACACCATCTTGATTTAGCTAAGCCCAGCAACCTTGACTCTAAGATGCCCATGGTGGTCCCTAATCAAGCATCAGGGGAAAAGGAACTTCTAATGGAATCACTCAGGTGATCTGAAACAACCTAAGCATTTAGTTCTCTGTGCAAATTAAATCCCAAGGATAGCTTAAATGCCTTTTAACCTACTGATATGGCAGGCAGTAGGGGAAACTTTGGTAGAGATTCCTCCTATTACATATGGCATCCAGTCAAACTATACTATTCACTATTTCTCAAATAGATCCCTCACTTTTCCATGGCTGTACCTTTTCCCTTTCTTCCCAGTCGTCTTGAGTGCCCTCTTCCTTTATCTTCATCTGTGGAAATCTTACACTTACTTCAAGATCCAGGTTTGAATCTTACTTTCACAATGTTCTTCTTGATACCCTCAGCTGAAAGTCTCTCTTTCAATCATGCACTCTTGTGCACTTATATGCTCTACTGTATTATGTTTCCTACCCTCTCTTACATTGTAAGCTCCTTGAGGGTAGGAACTGTTTTTTATTTATCTTTGGAACTTCCTTAACACCTAGCATGATGTTTTGAATATAAGCAGGTTCTTATTAAATGTCATTTTCTTTATTTTTGTGTTTTCCAAGGTTCAGCAGTAAGATTGACTCTGGTTTCTGAGGCATGACATCCTAGCAGCACTACATTCCTTTATTCATTTCTTACACATCACAAATCTAAAGACAATGTGGTCAGCAATAAAAAATGTCATCCTGAAACGAAAAGGGATCAAGTGGGAGCTTTCCAGGAATTACTGCAATTTAAGATTGAATTCAGCAGCCAAAGGCGTGTCTCAGGGCTCCAGAGCTAATGGTCATTTCTAGAGTCTGCATTCCTTTCTATCACTGGCAGATGTGTCATTGGCATTAAGGTTTCCCAAGGGATATACCCTTCTTTTTCACCAGTGGCTCAATCAGTAGGGCACACAAAGTTTGTCTGGCTAAATAAAAACGAGCCTTTGCTTAGGAAAGCTCACAGTATTCAAAACCCTTCAATTCAGTAAGATAGGCTGCCTTGACTGTTAATATCAAATTAAATCATCAAATATTTACAAGCTCTTATTACCTGCAAGATGCAATACAAGGTGTTGTGGGAGGACCAAAAACAACAAAAAAAATCTGTTAAGATACAATCTCTGACCATTTATCCATCTAGTTAGAGAGAAGAGACAAATACCATAAAAATTAAATCTTTTAATACCTCACTTGCTTTTCAATCCTACTAATGTGGATTCTCCTTCCAATAGTGCAGATCTTAATCCATTTAAACATTCTTATCCTATTCAGCCCTTTCCTGTCATCTTTCCTAAATCTACAAGGGAGGATCTAGAGGCAATCCCTCCAACATGACACCTTTTGATCTCCTGAAATTGCACAGGTGCACATGTTCTCCATTAATTATATTTCATTCTTGCCTCTTGATTAGATCCACCATCATTTTAGGATATAAATCTTCCCTGATCATATCATACCTGTGCAGTTCTTTGATGGTCATATGTGGTAACCTACTCATGTCTACCATAACTCTTTCCATTGTCCTTTTGGTGACCCTCAGCTTGAATTTTTCAGAAATTGTAGCATTCATGATTCATAACCATATAGAATGACCAGAAGTAGGTCGCCATTAAAAAGAGGAGACATTGTACATGCTTGATTGTACCACCTTGGAGGAACTGAGATCTTACAGATTCCCAGAGTATACCCTACTCTTGACAAAGGACCCAAAAGTCAAGTAACTTGTTGGGAAAATGCCCAAAAAAGGGGAAAAAAAATAAGACTATAGAAGGTTACCTTCTTGCTGAACAGATATCTTCTCCCATCCTTTTGGATGAGGAAGAACAACGCTTACCATCAAGGAAAGACATAAAAGTCAAGGCTTCTGTATCCCAAACATCCAAAATAAATGTTCAGTTGTCTCAGGCCATGAAAGAGCTCAAAAGGATTTTGAAAATCAAGTAAGAGAAGTGGATGAAAAACTGGGAAGAGAAATGAGATGCAAGAAAAGTATGAAAAGCAGGTCAACACCTTGCTAAAGGAGAACCCAAAAATGCTGAAATTATACCTTTAAAAATAAGCTAACTCAATTGGCAAAAAAGGTTCAAAAAGTCAATGAGGAGAAGAATGCTTTAAAAAGCAGAATAAGCCAAATGGAAAAGGAGGTTCAAAAGCTCACTGAAGAGAATCATTCTTTAAAAAAAAGTTCTGTGCCTCTTTATTGTTGCTAGAATAAATTAGAATAAAATTCCTTAGTTTAGCATTTAAAATCCTTCACCTTCTAGAGTCAGTTTACCCTTCCAAGCTTATTAAATATTCTTCTTCTTCACAAATTCTGTGTTTCAGACCAGCTAACCTATTTGCTCTCTCACTCATGACATTCATGCTTTTTCATGTCCCTGTCTATGGAATATACTCAATCAAATAATAAGTATTTATTAAGCACCTACTATTTTCCAGGCACTGAACAAGTGCTTATGGTACAAATAGAATGAATAAATGATCCCTACTTCCAAGGAATGTACATTCTAGTGGAGGAGACAACAAGTACATATCATATATAAGTATATGTAGAATAATAATAAAGATAAATGGTCTGGTTCTGTTTTCACAACTTATGAAGGATATCATGTATAGATAATTCTCAGAAAGAGTTTGTAGAGGTAAGAAAATAGGCACATATATCGATAGTTATTGTCTTTTTTCAATAGTAATAATAATTATAAATTTTCCCCTAAAGTGCTCCCCTCTTGAAAATACCTTGAGAATTGATTCCTTCAGTGCACTAAATACTGTAACTTCTAGCAACAATTACTTGCATGGATATTTCTCCAATTCCATACCATTTTTGTCTTCTTTAGTGCCATTTCTACTTCTTCATGCAGCATATTAGGGATAATTGTTTTCATGTCAAAATTCTGTGACTACACTATCATTGACAGAGAAAATCACTACTTATAGAAATTTTGTAAGACTGTTCCATTTTTCAAACATTTTCTGTCCTCTCTCTAGTTTAATTTAAAATGCCTTTGAAATGATCTATCTTAACTGGGTGGCTAACCAAACCTTCCAGAAACTTATTTTCCCTCCAATGCTGCTCAATTTTATAAGGTGATATTGCTCATAGTCTACAACCATCCTTCATAAGAATTTACAAATGCATTTGTGTTTTAAACCAGTATTGTCTATTACTGAAAAATCATTTTTCCTTATTAAAAATTAAAGCGTTTATGACCTAAGAGATCATAAGTATTTTCTAGGAGTTTCTGGTCTCCTCATTGTGACAATTGTTTTATATCATTTAAATCTTTTTAAGACTAGTAACAAAAAGTTGATATTTACTCTTTTATCCATTTTCCTTCTTGATATCAATAACTTGTTTAAATAGGCCAAGTTGGAGTTGCTTCAATTGCATATCATATCTTCTTATTTGTTTTCTTTCTTGTATTTCAGCATTGGTTTAGATCTCTGCTCTAAAAAATTAATGGTCTGGCTGTATGAGGACAGCTGATCTGGAAAAGCCCCATCAGTAGCCAGTCATTTCCCATCTTTGCAAATTGCGTTTTCTAAAATAATATTTAGTGTATGCCATGTCCAGTGTTTGCCATTTTTCCTTGAAGAAAATATTCATTATTTAAAGGTTTTAGTTTTCTGTGTAGTTTACAAATTTTTGGCTTTGTTCACTTCTTATTCTAAAGCCTTATTTTCCAACACACTTTTCACCATCCTTCCCCGTGCTTCCCTTTGCAATGAAGTAACCAAGTATTAAGGTATTTGTTGAATTTATTTGGAGAGCCTTTTTGATTCCTACAATAAAATTGTTCTGCCATAGATGTTGGCACATAAAGGATAGTCATCTTTATGATGACATTTTTGCAATGCACTCCATAAACACTACAACATAGGAAACCAAAGTGTCTTGTTAATGGTGCTCTTTTGCCAAATCATAAAACTAACTTCTTTATTTGTCTTTCCAAGGATAATCTGCAATCTGTGGCCTCTTCTGGTGGGCCAAGTGCTTACATTCCTTCACCACTATTATCATGAGAATGTCAAAATTGATATGACTCAGTTCCTTCAAATAATATGTCCACTCACTGGTCCTCGGACAAAGATCAACTGATATTTAATCATGACATATATGATATAATAATGATATATAAGTACAATGCTTATAGGTAATCTGCAAACTTTGCTTCCACAAAAACAACAAAAATTCAAAGGACTCCTGCACAAGATGGAAATCCACTTTATAATTTGTTTTGTGGATTGCCATGGCCAAAAAATTCATCGACATGTATCTATTTACTGGTGATGAGCCCTTCTTACCAAATTTGCTAAGTAAGCAACTATAGTTTATAAGTAACTGTAGGAGCTAGAGTGAACTAGGCTGATCATTAGAAATTAGACATAGTTACTGAGATTATACTTGATGCCTTCCCTAATGGTAGAACTTTCCAGAATAATTACTCTGCTGTCTTATTTTTTAGAACCTAAAGTCATCCCCATACTGACATGACTCATGGAATAGGATTTTGTTAAGAGAGATAGACTCAGAGATTTATTAGGTGCTTACTATACGCCAGGCACTTTGTTAAGGATGGAAGACACAAAAACAACCAAGAAAGACAGTACCTACCCTCAAGGAGCTTATAGTCAAATGGAGGGAGACAACACAGAAAAGGAAGCAGGAAAATGGGAGGGTGAAGAAAGGAGTACGGTGGAAGGTAGGGAGAGGGAACAGTCTGGAGACAGAGCCCAGATGTGGAAAAAGTGAAGCATGACTGTGATCTTTGCTACAGTGGTGATCCCAAAAAGGAAGTCCACAATCAGAAGACAGCCTCAAGGTGGAGGTTCTCTAGGCAAGTGGTGCAGTTGGTAAACAGAAGGTAGAATCCTAGGAGTCAAGGAGTGTCACTGACTTTAAAATATTTGGACAACACTTCGAGACAACAATAGAAAGAGGGATTAGCATGCAAAATCAATTGTACAAAACCCAGTGATACTAGTTTAGAGACAGAAGAGGGCCCTTCAGGCTGGTATAATTAGGAAAAGCTTAACAGAGGAGATAGGAATTGAGCTTTGCCCTGAAGGATGAAAGGATTTGAATATAAGATATTTCAGGTGGCAGACATAAGGAAGAAAATTGAGGTAGGAAAGGTTGAGGCACGTCTGGTGGAGTTAATTAAAACTGAATTGCATTGGATTAGATTGCTGTGCACTGCATTGCAACAGAGGATTCTGGAGGGAGACAAGGCTTGAAAAATAGGTGGGGTAAAACTATAGAGAACTTCATATGCAGTTGGAAGACAGACTTTGAAGGACATTTTATATAGTACAAAAAATATGAATTTTATGATATCATCAAATAAAGGGTCATTGAAGGATTGGGGCTAGGGTGGGGGGGAAGCAATTAAATTGTACATGCCCTTTGACCCAGCAATACCACTATTAGGTCTATACCCTAAAGAAGTCAAGGAAAGAGGAAAAGGACCTATATGAACAAAAGTATTTATAAAGATTTCTTTTGGTGGTGGCAAAGAATTGGAAACTGAGGGGATACCCATCAGCTGAGAAATGCCTGAACAAGTTATGATATATGAATGCAATAGGGTACTGTTGTGCTGTAAGGAATAATGAATGGAATGGTTTCAGGAAAACCTGGGAAGACTTGTATAAAGAAATGCAAAATGAAGTGAGCAGAATTAGGAGAACTATTTATATGTAACAGCAATATTATAAAGATAATCAACTTTGAAAGGCTTTGCAAGTCTAATCAATGCAACGATCAATCATAACTCCAAAGTACTCATGACAAAATATGCTTTCCACCTCCTGATAGAGAACATCAAAATACAGATTGAAGAATATTTTTCTTTCTCTTGCTTTTTTGGGGATATGAGTGGAGTGGTAGCTAATGCAGAAATTCTTTTTGTATTGTTTACATGTAACCGGGGAAAAATTAAACACAAAATAAATACAAAACAAAGAAATTTGTTTTGGATGACTATACATATTTTTCATGGGTTTTGTTTGTCTTTCTCAATGAGTGGGGGAAGATGAGAATTTGGAAGTGAAAGTAAAATCAAATGGAGTTTTAAAGGGAAAAAAGGGTTTTGGGGAAGTGACATGATCAAAGAATTAGGAAACTTAGTCTGGTAAAGGTATATAAGATGGTACCCAGGAGATAGAAACTAGAGGGAGGAAGACTGTAATATCTAATGAACTAAGGTTCTCAAGAGAGTTAAGAATCTCTTAGGAATTACAGTCACAGTGGCAAACTACAAAGGTTATACTGGAGGAAGATGAAGAAGAGTCTTTTCAATGAGTATTAAGGGGAATTCAAGGTTAAAGGTGAGGCTCATGATAGAACTACATTTCAAAGAGAGAAACATGAAAAAAGTTAAAGGAAAGAAAACTAGGGAGCTTGTCAAAAAACCCTATTTTTCTTTCTCTTTTGGCCTAATGAATAAGCTGTTCATTGAAGTTTATAATCCTTTATTAATAAGATTATTAAATCTGTCTCATAAATTCAAGTCAAGTGTATACATCTTATATCATGTTCCCTTCTCACTCCCTACCTTCACCCCAGCACACCTCACTTTCCCCTGTTTAACTCCTTCCTCCATTAGCTCATCAGCTTTCAGGGCATTTAGTGAGAGTTAAGAGAGTAGGGATAGATCCATGGATAGAAATCCTAGGAGAACTATCTGCAATTTTTCAAAGCTTAGGGTGCAGAGGTCTCACCAGGAGATCATCTTCCCACGTTAAGGTAGGAACAGTGTTTAAGAACCCATCCCTTGTGGTGACTGTAGGTTCCAGATTTAAAGCAAAGATGTGAAACAGACTCAGATTTCTCTTGGTCCTTAGAGATCCCTGGGCATCACATTCTGCCTTGGGAAAGATAATGTAATACTTTGTGTTCCAGTTATTGGACAGCTCTGAGAATGATATGTGGTTTTGTTTATAAGGAAAAGCCAAACCCATGAGAAAATTCCCAGAACAATGATTGTAACTTATGACAACAGAAGAGAGAATGTGTAATCTCTCTCTGTGCCCTGACCCATGTTTGCTGATGCATAACTATGTAAGATTACTTTTTTCTTAGTTTTTCAAGGAAGGTGTGCATTTATTTTCCTTAAAAAAATTTTTTTTTTTTTTTTTTTTACCAAATTTCCACTGGTTCTTTTTGAAAGAGTCAAAAAGACCCTGGCCAGAGTCCAGAGTATTCAATCTTTAAAGTATCCTGTCCATTTTAATTAGGAAAATAATCTTCCAACCAAATGATAGGGTCTCTTTGCTGAGTTATGAATAATAGCCATCAATTATATTAAGTACTCTGGTTTTCAAAGCATTTTATGTATTATAGACTTACTTAATTTTCACACAACCCTGTGAGACAGACAATGCAAGTATTATTTCTATTTTACAGATGAGGAAACTGAATCTCAGAAGGGTTAGGTGATTTATGAGGGTCACCCAGTTAATAAGCACAGATAGAATATGAACCAAATAGCACAGGATTTAGAACTGAAAAAACCCTTAGAAGTCATGTAGCCCAACCTCTTCATTTTACAAATGTGGAAACTGTGGGCTAGAGAGGAAAAGTGATTTATCCAAAGTCACATAGCTGGCAAATCACAGGGTTCAAAATCCAATGCTTTTTACACTATGCTACCATTGCCTCTGCTGAGCAGTTCCTGGATTCCACTGTGGAGACAGTAGCATTACAGTGATAAAGACAGACATCCTGGTAGAGGAAGACTTGAGAAGGCAGAGCCAAGACAGTGGAGTAAGAGCAAATGCTCACCTAAGCTCTAAGACAAACTCTTTCAGATACTTCTAAAAAGGAAATCAGAACAAATTTTAGAGTGGAAGAACACAATAGAAGGTCAGAGTGTTGCAGGTTTCCAAGCCAGGACAGTCTGGAAGACTGATAGGAAGGATCTGTTGCATGGGGCTGGAGGAGCGCACAATATACAGGCTGTACCAGCGTGGACCCTGTCACAGCAAAGCCAAGCAGGAAGCTCTGGGTAATCTGAAGCAGCAACAGCACTGCAGATTTTCAAACATATAAGCTCAGGACAGGAGTCCAGTGGAAGTCAGTGAGAGAGAACTGCAGAACCCCAGGTAATCGCAATAGCTGCTCCTGAGACTATCAGCCTACAGATTAAATGTCTGTAAGTCACCTACTTGAATTTGTGAGAGCCAAGATGGTGGAGTGATGGTAAATGCCATCTTCCTCCCCTTGTTGACCTTGAAAAACAGAGAATATTTCCCCAGGAAAAATCCTGGAACAGTAGAAGGGGTGAACAGTCTGTTAGCCCGTGAGACTAGGAAAATCACAAAGGGTGGGTCCCTCTTGCTGTGGCTGAAGGGTACCAGTGCAGGACGGGAGCTGTCCCAGATAGCCCCACCTCAGTGAACTGGGAGGAGAACCTGAACCCCAGGGCAGGAGGGGCAATCACCAACAGCAGGACCCCGGGTGTGCCTTAGCACAGCTAGGGGAATCAGGAAGACACTAGTGCAGATGGGGTTCACCAGCTGCTAAGCTGGCCTATGCTCTAGCTCAGCAGAAGAGACCTCCTGTGGCCAGACAACCCCTCGCCCACACTTAACACAGCTAGCTCCAGGGTAACTCAGAGGAAACTTGGAAAGACTTCACCTGGCCTCTGGTCTCTCACCCAAGCTCAGCACCAGGTAAGCTGCAGCATTTTAGCTTCTAGCTGAAAGATCAGAGGCCACAATACACAAAGCCTCAAGTTCTAAGCACAAGAACTGTGGGACAGAGCCCCTGTTCCCCAGAAGCAGATATCCACTTTAAAAGCCAGGAAAAGGGTGATCATCATGAGCAATAAACAAACCAGAAAAGAAAAGACCATAGAATCTTTCTGTGGGGACAAGGACCAAAATGTGAACACCAAAGAGGTCAGCATTGAGACCGGACTCCTATCTGAAACTTCATAATGGAATATGAACTGGTCTCAAGCCCAAAGAGCATTCTTGGAAGAGCTCAAGAAGGATTTTTTAAAGGCCAAATTAAAGAAGTAAAAGAAAAACTGCCCAATGATTTTAAAAGTATGAAAAAAGAATTCATTGAAGAAAACGGCTCCTTAAAAAGGAAAATTGGAAAATGGAAAAGAAAGTACAAAACTTAACCGGATATAATAACTCCTTAAAAGGAACAATTGGGCAAATGCAAAAGGAGATGCAAAAAGTTAACTAAAGAAAATAATCTGTTAAAAATTAGAATTGGGCAAGTAGAAGCTAATGACTCTATGAGACATCAAGAATCAGTTAAACAGTATCTAAAAAATGAAAAAAAGAGGAAGACTTGAACATTCATTCAACATTGAACAGATGGGAATTAAGTAAAATGTTCTCTGCTGGCCACTAAGGGAGATACAATGATAAAGAAGCCATGGTCTCTACCCTCAAGGAATTTATGATCCATGTGATAATAAAATAGGTTTAACTAGAATTTTTCCACACTTAATTCTCATGAAAAGGGCAAATTCACAACAAAACAAATTCAGATCACAGACTTTGTAAGAAACAGTATATATTTTGACATAATGGGTACTAGATATAATCAAAAAAGTAGGGTCTGGGTCCCAACTTTGATGTTTAATTACTTAGTCACTGAATTCTCTCAGAGTCTCTGCTTCTTTATCATAAAAATGGGCATAGTAACATTTTTATTACCACCTCACAGGATTATTGTTTATAAAATGATTTGAAAACACTAAGATACTACATAGTTGTGTTATTATTAGGAAAATATCAAAACTTCTTTATCAAATTATGTTCTTCATCAGTGAGAATGAGGCCACCACTCCTAGATTTAATGCCCTTCCTAAGAAAGCAGAAATGACATTAAAGAAAGTCAAGAGCAGCTGAAGCGTGCCAAACACAGAGAGAAGAGTCCATGCTGGAGGTGACAATATTCATGACAAAACTATGTCAATTCCTAAGACAACTGAAAGAAGGGAAGGATTAGAAAAATTCAGTAACTACTAACCTATATGTATACTCTCTCCTTTCAAAAAATCTTTGAGAATGAACTACACATGTGTTCACGGTATTCATGATGAAAAATGAGAAGGGAAATAAACCAGTTTCCACAAGTAATATTCCAAGTCCCTCCACATATTTATTAGTTACATAAGGTAGTAAAAGATGTAGATAACACAAGATCTCACTGTATTCACTGACTTTTTAAAAAAATAAATTGATCTGCTAGAGTAAAAACTGGGCAGAGATGCTTTTTCTCTAGCAAGGCATGTCTCATGAATATGTTAAGAGCACATAGATTCCTTCATAGATAAAGTAACAAAAATAGCTTTTTAAAATGATCCTCTGATTATTAATATCAGTGAAGCATAAAACAAGGAGACTTCTTCCTCACTAAAGGTATTTGCTACTGCTAGGATACATCAGGCAGTGTAGAACAGTGAAAAAAGTCTTGATTTGGAGTCAGAGGACCTAAGTTTAACTCTAAGCTCTCCTATTCACTAGCAATGTGGCCCTGTGTTGTTAGACTGTTGTATTTCCTGTTCTTTTGCTGAGGTTGCTGTATAATGGAAGAGGATAGCCCAGGTAGTGAACCATAATTTCAAGAGGCCTGACAGAGTAGCTAGAATGTCCTGGGCTATCATGGGCACTAAAGAGATCAGAGTTCAGATCCCAGTTTTTCCATTAAGTCACTGTTACCTGAAATCTCTGTCTCAGTGCCTCATCAGTCAAATGAGATGACTGAATTAAGTAACTTCAAAGGGTCCAGTTTTAACTCAGTCTTTACTTCTTGGTTTCTATAAGCCTGACTTCCATTTGGAAGCATACAATCATGCAATAGTTATGGAGAAAAGGGGCTTTAGAAGCAACGTGATAATAGAGCACGGGATATAGACCTGTGACCTGTGAAATCTCTGTCTCAGTTTCCTTATCTAAGAAATAGAAATACTCACATTTATCTGGTCTACCTCAATGATCTCCCACTTTAAAACTGACATGTAAAGGTATTAATATCATAACTAGTAAGTCTTAGTAGTAGATATTTCATCATGTAAAGGAGTGATCTCTAAAGAGAAGGCCAAAGTCCTCTGGAGTTTTGTGTCTTGACTTCAAAGGAGTTATGGCCTGCCCCTAAAGGGTATATAATCAATCAGATGATAGAAAGATAATTTCCTACCTTCTCAGCTATAGCTAATCATGGAGTTTTCTCCAACATAACAACACCTGTATTTATCACAGTAGATCCCTCCCTCCAGATTACAGCTCCCATCTTCTCCCTAGAGTTGATTGTTGGCCCCTTAGGGCAGTTATAACCTAACCACTACTATTGCATCCACACTAGAAACTTTTCAGTTACCATTTAAAAATGGTATCCTCACTCCAACCAACATACCTACTCCCTATCCTACAGATCACTGATAGTAAAAGTTTTGTGCTCAGGGAGTTGACCAATAAGTAAAAGCCCCTCTCCCTTTTCATTTTGTGTGAAATAGTGCTTCTCATATGATGAGCAGGTATAGATGGGTTGTAATTTCTCAGATCTCATTACATTATCTCTCCCCAAAAAGAAACCCACTATTCTTTCAGACTTCTCTATTTCTGTTAAGGGCACCTCCAGTCACTCAGGTTCACAATTTTGGTGTTATGTTCTTATTCTGACTTGCCCTATCCAACCAATTCTTTCCCAAATCTTATAGTTTCTATCTCTTATATCTGTCCCCATTCTCTACTCATGCAGCCTACTTTAGGCCTTTATCAATCCTGCCTAAAGCTGGTGCAATAGATTCCCAAGTGGTCTTGTTGGCTCAAGTCTTTCCCCCTTCCAAACAATTCTCCACTCAGGAGATGATCTTCCTGAAGCACAGGTCTAACCATTCCTCTTTCCAACTCAATAAACTCTATTTCTCCTCCATTATCTCAGATAATATGATTTCATATTCATCTCATTCTTGCCTAATTTCTACTTCTAATATAAGTTATATATGTAATTATTATCAGTGTCAATTTATAAATAAGTTAATTTACACATAGAGGGGATCAATTTTTTTTTTACCAATACAGTAAATGATCATAAAAGTCTGAGCAGGCCTGCTCTAAAAGAGGAGAATTATGTGAGAGGATGAGCTGAAGTTAGGGGGAGAAAAAGGAATGCAGGCATCATGTGAACTCACAAGAGATTTTAGGGTAGGGGACGGAGACAAGGCACAATTGAAGGTATTTAATAAATATAAAATATTGTTGAATGTTCATTTAGAATTTTCTCTTCATTCAAAAGATATTTGCCTAGCTCTCTAGGCAAGCCAGGTTGTCATCATTCTATCCTTAAGAAAGGCTAACATAGTCTAATACTCTTCTCGTGGCTGAAAAGCTTCAACCACTGTTAGGCTAGCCTAGAAATTGCTGACAATTTGTGGGAAAATGTGATGACAACAATAAGCTTCTGTTTGACACAGTGTCTTTCTTGGATTTCTCATTCTTATTCTTTGTTCTTTCTCAGTCAAGGCACCCATGTATAAATATGGCCTTTGCTTACCCATTTCAACTGCTTACTCAACACATAAATCATCATGATGAAATAGGTATCTTCTTTGGAAAGATAAGTCAGTGCTTGGTCTTGGAGGGAGGCAGGGAAGAGAAGTGGGAGTAAGTTCCTCTGGGTCTTGGAGAGGAGTAGGGTAGGGAAGGCCAAAAGAAACAGGACTGGAAGCCTGATGGGAGGAATATGAGAGGTACTGAGTATTTGGTCAGCAGGAGACTAATCAACATACGGAAGGGTGTGTATGTACCAGAAGTGCAGATGAAGAAACAGAGTCTAGATTCCAGAAAATTTACACAAGCAGGGAAACCTAAATCCAAAGAGATAAAGTCTGGCATCATAAAGATGAGCAGCAGAGCTCAGGTACCCAGACTTCTCTCTTTCTACACCTTCTTTTTTGGTTACAGGATTCCACATATTCAATCATCATCTCTATACAAATGAATCCCATGCATGCAAACATACAAATATACACACATGTATTGAGTATTAATATATATGTATATACAGGGAGAAATGGGCGGGGGGATAGAGAGAGATAGAGAGACAGAGACCAAGAGAGAGAGGAGAGAGAGAGAGAGAGAAGGGAATAAATATTTATTAAGGATCCACCATGTGCCAGGCACTATGTCAAATGCTTTACAAATATTATCTCATGTGATCCCCATGACAACCCTGAGAGGTGGGTGCTAATTTCTTTTTACATTTGAAGAAATTGAGGCAGAAAGAAGTTAAGTGACTTATCCAGGGTCACACAACTAGTAACATGTGTGTGAATATATATGCAGATATATAGATGTATAATATGTATTCTATATATTATGTGTATAATCCTAGTGTTTTTCCTGAACTTCATTCTTACATAACCAACTGCCAGGTGAAGATCTCCATACTGATATTTATAAGGTACAATCCTTTTAAGATACTGCTCTGTTACATATGGAGCAATTTGGTTCTGAAAAGGGCAGAAAAGTTATTTCTACATAAGGGGAAAAAATAACTGAACAGGTAAAGTCTGTAGAGTATTGCCTCTTTAAATAGTAAACATCTTGGTACCTATAACAAGTAGGAAGATTATTTTGTTTTCATAAAAACTGCTTTAACAATCTTGCATAAAAAGGCAGTTTTCATATAAGATATGAGCAGTTTGGGACAGAAAATGAACTGTGGCATAAATGCAAAGGCTTAAATCGCCTTAGAAAGGATAACAGATGTAGAATGATACTTCTTTTATATGTGAGTAGTTTGATGGTTTAAAGGAGGTCAGAAAAGAATGTTCATCTTTTAAAATATAAATGCAAAGAAACAATTTTCAAAGGTACAAAAATACCCAAAAAACAAAAAAGGTGAAAATAATATGTTTCAATCTGCATTCAGACTCCATAATTCTTTCTCTGAACATGGATAGCATTCTCCATCATGAGTCTTTTGGAATTGTCTTGAATCATTGTATTACTGAGAAGAGCTAAATCTATCATAGTTGATCACTGAACAGTGTTACTGTTCTCCTGGTTCTGCTCACTAAACTCAGCATCAGTTCATGTGATTCTTTCCAGGTTTTTCTGAAGTCCACCTGCTCATCATTTCATATGGTACAATAGTATTCCATTACATTCATATATCACAGTTTGTTCAGTCATTCCCCAGTTGATGAGCATCCCTTCAATTTCCAATTCTTTGCCATCACAAAAAGAGCTGCTATAAATATTTTTGTACATGTAGGTTTTTTTCTCTTTTAATGATCTCTTTAAGCTACAGACCTAGTAGTGGTATTGTTGGATCACAGTTTGATTGCCCTTTAGGTAAAGTTCCAAATTGTTCTCCAGAGTGGTTGGATCAGTTCACAACTCCACCAACAATGAATGTGTCTCAATTTTCCCATATCTTCTTCAACATCTATTATTGTTCTTTTCTTTCATACTATCCAATATGATATGTATGATGTGGTACCTCAGAGTTATCTTAATTTACATTTCCTTGATCAATAGTGATTTAGAACATTTTTTCATATGACTATAGATAGTTTTAATTTCTTCATCTGAAAACTGCCTGCTCATATCCTCGGACCATTTATCAATTAGGGAATGACTTGTAGTCTTATAAATTTGACTCGATCCTCTATATATTTGAGAAATGAGACCTTTATCAGAAACACTTGCTGAAAAATCATTTCTCATATTTTTGTTTTTCTTCTAATTCTGGTTGTAGTGATTTTGTTTGTGTAAAAACTTTTTAATTTAACAAAATCAAAATGACCTATTTTGCATTTTATAATGTTCTCTACATTTTCTTCCTCTTTCTTTCCAAAATAAAGTAATAAGAAGATTCATACAAATGCTAGTACATTTCCAAAATTTACAATGAGTAGTTGCAAGGTCATTGTTACAGAATTACTCACTCATCTTTATCTGGTGAGCTCAGTTGACAAGAAAAGGGTTTCCCAATTTAACTTTTTTCAGTTCATGACACACTTTAGAACTTTCTTTTAGAAAAACTTTATTTTATTAACTAAATAAATATAAAGTCATTTCCCTGAGATTTAACCTCCTTGGTAACAAAAAAAAAAAGAGTTAAGCAAAAACTACTACATAATGACTGTTTAATATGTATGTGTGTGCGTTCATCTTTTGTTGCCAAAGAAAACCGTGCCATCAGAGAAATAATGACATGACTTGCACTTGATTTTGTTTTGAGTGAGGGAGGGCTATGCAGGTCACCAGCCTCACTTCTCCTCCAGAGTCATCTGAATCCAATGACCAGATATTCATCAGGATGACTGGAGATGAGCCAGCATGAGGCAATTGGGATTAAATGACTTGCCCAAAGTCACACAGCTAGTGAGTGTCAAGTGTCTGAGGTGAGATTTGAACTCAGGTCTATCCTCTGCACCATCAAGCTGCCCCATAATGACTATCTAATACTATATACAACAATGTATCTCCTTACTCACTCATATCTCTATAGAGAAAAGGGAAGTCCCATCTACGGACTTTCCTAAATACAGAGGAGATTGATTCCCCATTTTCCATCCATTCTTTTCTGCCTCTGTCCTGCCATTCACTTCTCCAGCCATGTGAACATCCATGCTCCCTCTCTTAATCACACATATACATTTGTTCATCTAGTATGCGAGTATAATAGATCTGTACACAGCTATAATCATAGCAACATTTTCCTTCCTGTCTCTACTACCTTTGCTTCTACATCATCATCCTGGTTCAAAATTGGAAAAAGGGAGCAAGATGTGTCAAAACACCAAGGATAACTTTAAGACTAATGAAAGTTTCTTTATTTTCTTTGGATAACAGTAAGCGAAAGCACTGCAATAATGAGATAGTGGATGGGCTATTTAGTTTTATTTTCATTCCATGGCCACATCATGAAACCCTAACCTACATGTGTCTATCTCACAAACAAGTACTATTGGTTAACTCTTATTTACGGTGTGCTATACCCTACTCACTCAAATAGCAGGTCATTAGAATTGTTGATTCTCTGAACTTCAAAGAGAGGTTTCCACAGAAGTCTCTGTGCCATCAGTGTGGCCAAAGGTTAAGGGACTACAAGGTACCCTCTTGGCCTGATTTCTGGTCTCATGTTGATGGACTCACTTTTTAAGGAGTCCCTAGTAATAAAGAGAGTATAGTAAAAATAATAGAGATCTGTTTTAGGCCAGGGCATTATTTACCTTTTGTTAACATTCCCAGAATCAAGCAATCAGAAGGTGGGGGAGAAGTACTCATTAGTGTTTCCTTAAGCAGGGCTTACATTGACTTTATAAATCATCCATAAAAAATAGAGGAAATCAAGGGGATGCTCATCAATTGGGGAATGGCTGAATAAATTATGGTATATGAATGTAATGGAATATTATTGTGCTACAAGGAATGATGAAGAGGGAGACTTCAGAAAGGCCTGGAAAGACTTATATGATCTGATGCTGAGCAAAAGGAACAGAACCAAGAGAACTTTGTGCACAGCAATACCACAGTGTGAAAGAGTTTTTTTCTGGTAGACTTGGATTTCATTGCAACGCAAGGACTTAAAAAAATTCCCAATGATCTTTTAAGGCAAAATGCCTTCCACACCCAGAGAAAGAACTATGGAATTCAATTGCAGAATGTAGCAGATCATTTTCTTTTGTATTATGTTTTGGTTTGTTATATGATTTCTCCCATTCATTTTAATTCTTCCATATAGCATGACTATAGTGAAAATGTATTTAATAGGAATGTATGTGTAGAACCTATATAAAATTGTATGCTGTCTCGGGGAGGGAGGGAGTGGTAGGGGGGAAAAATCTAAGTTGTATGGTAGTGATTGTAGAACACTGAAAATAAAATTAATATTAAAAAAATAGCTTGAAAATTTAAACCAAAGAAGTTTCAAAGCAAAAATGAAAATGTCCCACAATTCATTATAATGGACAAATTGTAGTGAATGTGAGTTCCAGAACCTCTTCCATCCCTGCCCTCCCCACATCCAAAATTAACAGATACCAAGATTTCAGTATGAATTCTGTGAAACCTTGTAGGAGACTAAGTACTCACATGGGCATAATAAACATTACAGGAAAGGTAATACTCTTCCATTCTGTCACAGTGACTCTGGTAACTGCCTCACAGCTGCAGAGAGAAAAAATGAGCTTTTAAATATTTGGTCTTCCAACTTCTGGGAAATTTGTTTGGGTTCTGGTAACAGTGAAGGGGAAGGATGAAGACTCAGCTCCTTATGTTTGCCAGTAGATATGGAAATGATGCATTATGAAAATGAGTGCTGCACTGGACCAGTTTCTTGAGTGTTAGACAGGAAACACGACTATAGGATTTGACTTGTAAAGTACCTAAATTTGTAGGGAAAACACTCATTTCATGTGAACTCTTGAGAAAACTAAAAAGCAGTTTGGCAGAAATTAGATCTAGGCTAGTATCTAATACCACGTACTACAAAAAGCTTGAAATAGATATGTAACACAAAAAGAAAAGATCACATCATTTAAAAAAAGTTAGAAGAGAATAGAAAGAAGTTCCTTTAATAAATATGGCAATTGGAAAGACTCTTAACCAAGCAAGGGATAGAGTTGAACATACAGAAAGAAATAGGAAATGGATCTGTGATTTTACTAGCACAGAGAGTTTCCAGCTGAGGAAACACCCTTTATCTTCTTAGGTTGACACCTTCTCTGCAGCTTATGGTCATCAGGAATTCCCTGGAATTTTAAGCCACTATGTGGAAGAGCTAGAACCTTAAGAGATAAAATAAACAATATTATTAATATTAAAATGAAAAAAAATTTGAACCAAAAAATAAAAGCAACCAAAATAAGAAAAGACACTATTAAGCAGGAAGAATCTTTGCATTAAATATAACTGATAAAAGATACTTATAGATTGATACAAATATGTAAGACCAAGAGTCATTTGACAATGAATAGTGGTTTAAGGATATAACAGTTTTCAAAAGAATTATAAGTTATTCACAACCATGTAAATATTCACCAAATAACTAATCACAGAGAATAGATAGTAGAGTGCTGAGGTTTCCGCTTATGCCTCTTAAAAATATCAACAATGAGAAAAGATGAAAATGGCAAATTTTGATATGTCTTCAGGATGACAGGTACATCAACGTTCTGTGAACAAAACTATAATTTGTCTAACCAATCTGGAAAACAATTTGGAATTCTGTAAGAGAAGTCACTGCACTGTTCATATTCTATGACCCAGAAATTTCACTATGGGGTATATATCCCAACAAAATCAAGTCAGAAAGTTCCCATTGAACCCCATATATTCATAATAGTTCTACATTTCTTGTGGTAGCAGAAAACTGAGAATAAATGGGAGAATTGAAGAATAACTGAACAAATTATGATATATGAATGGAAATGGAACATTTATTGTGCCATAAAAAATAGCTAAATGAATTCAAAGACACATGAAAAGATTTTTCAGTACTGATAAAGACTCAAGTGAGAACCAGGAAAACAACATACACAATGACTACACAATGACATACATACATAGGACTATACGTACACTATGTTGTACAATAACGATAACGAAACATTAAGAACCAGGAATACTCCAATCACAATAGCCAGTCTTATCCATATAAAACAGATGATTAAACATGTCTCTTTGCTCTCAGTAGAGATAGGAGGCTGAAGCATGCAGTACAAAATGTCAGACAAGATCACATTTTGGGAGGAGCCAAGATGGCAGAGTAGAAAGACTCATGTATGCTAACTCCGAACCCACAGCCCATAAATTTCCTGTAAAAAGAACTCCCCACAAATTATGGAGCACTGAAAGCTGCGCAGAAACACAGTGGAAGAGATTTCCATTCCAGAGAGCCCTGGAAAGCTGTCCCCAGGGGTCCGTCGCACACCAGACAGCGGAACCCACCCCTGTGCTGCCATGGCCACGCAGCCCCAGAGGAGCAGATCTGAGCAGGCTTCAGGGACAGAATCTCTGGTGGCTGTGAAGGTCCCTCCACCCACAGGCGCCCCAGGTCAGTGAGAGAGACTTCTGGGCTGGCCAAGAGGGGAGTGGGGTGTCTTTATAACTCAGGACCCCTCAGGAGGCAGTGGCGGAGGGAGAGGCAGAGGTAGCGGCAGAGGCAGCGGAGGCCAGAGGCTCCCAGAGCAGGCAGGGCCATTACTGAAGAACTCCACATAAACCCCCTGAGGGAACTGAGCCTGGGAGGCAGCCCTTCCCCCACCTGAGCACCAGAACTTAAGCTCACAATGAATAGCAGCTGCACCCGCAGCTGAAAGCCCGGAGGCTGGGGAGCAGCATTTGAATCTCAGACCCCAAGCAATAGCTGGGTGGATCTAGGCAGGGGTGGAGAGGAATCCCAGAAGTCAAGTAACTACTTGGGAAAATGCCCAGAAAAGGGAAGAAAAATAAGACTTGGGGGACAGATGTTCTCACCTTTCATTTCTGATGACGAGGAACAATTCTTACCATCAGGGAAAGACGTGGAGGGCAGGGCCTCTGTATCCCAGACATCTGAGGTGGATGTCCAGTGGGCTCAGGTCATGGAAGAGCTCAAAAAGGATTTTGAAAATCAAGTTAGACAGGTGGAGGAAAAACTGGGAAGAGAAATGAGAGAGATGCAAGAAAAGCATGAAAAATGGGTCAATACTTTGCTAAAGGAGACCCCAAAAAATGCTGAAGAAAATAACACCTTGAAAAATAGGCTCACTCAATTGGCAAAAGAGGTGCAAAAAGCCAATGAGGAGAAGAATGCTGTCAAAAGCAGAATTAGCCAAATGGAAAAAGAGGTTCAAAAGCTCACTGAATATAATAGTTCTCTTAAAATTAGAATGGAACATATGGAGGCTAATGACTTTCTGAGAAACCAAGAAATCACAAAACAAAACCAAAAGAATGAAAAAATGGAAGAGAATGTGAAATATCTCATGGGAAAAACAACTGACCTGGAAAAGAGATCCAGGAGAGACAATTTAAAAATTATGGGACTACCTGAAAGCCATGATCAAAAAAAGAGCCTAGACATCATCTTTCATGAAATTATCGAGGAAAACTGCCCTGACATTCTACAACCAGAGGGCAAAATAAGTATTGAAGGAATCCATCGATCACCGCCTGAAAGAGATCCAAAAAGAGAAACTCCTAGGAACATTGTGGCCAAATTCCACAATTCCCAGGTCAAGGAAAAAAATTTGCAAGTAGCTAGAGAAAACAATTCCAGTATTGTGCAAACACAATCAGGATACACAAGATCTAGCAGCTTCTACATTAAGGGATCGAAGGGTGTGGAATAGAATGTTCCAGAAGTCAAAGGAACTAGGACTCAAACCAAGAATCACCTACCCAGCAAAACTGAGTATAATACTTCAGGGGAAAATATGGTCTTTCAATGAAACAGAGGACTTTCAAGCATTCTTGATGAAAAGACCAGAGCTGAAAAGAAAATTTGACTTTCAAACACAAGAATGAGAAGAAGCATGAAAAAGTCAACAGCAAAGAGAAGTCATAAGGGACTTACCAAAGGTGAACTGTTTACATTCCTACATAGAAAGACATATTTGTAACTCTTAAAACTTTTCAGTATCTGAGTAGTTGGTGGGACCACACACACGCACACACACATACACACATGCACACACATACAGAGACAGAGAGCACAGAGTGAATTGAATAGGATGGGACCATATCTTAAAAGAAATTAAGGTAAACAGTGAGAGAGAAATGTAGTGGGAAGAGAGAGGGTGAAATGGAATGGGGCAAATTATCTCTCATAGAAGAGGAAGGCAGGAGATTTTTTAGTGGAGGGAAAAAGAAGAGAGCTGAGAGAAAAACACCAAGTTTATTGTCATCATATTCGACTAAAGGAAGGAATAAAATGCACACTCATTTTGGTATGAAAACCTATCTTACAATACAGGAAAGTGGGGGAGAAGGAGATAAGCAGGGTGGGGGGGATGATGGAAGGGAGGGCAATGGGAGGAGGGAGCAATTCGAAGTCAACACTTGAGGAGGGACAGGATCAAAAGACAGAATAGAAACAATGCGGGGCAGGATAGGATGGAGGGAAATACAGTTAGTCTTACACAACACGACTATTATAGAAGTCATTTGCAAAACTACACAGATATGGGCTATATTGAATTGCCTGCCTTCCCAAAGGGAATGGGTGGGGAGGGAGGGATGGGGAGAACTTGGAACTCAAAGTTTTAGGAACAACTGTTTAGTATTGTTGTTGCTACTAGGAAATAAGAAATACAGTTAATGGGGAATAGAAAGTCATCTGGCCCTACAGGACAAAAGAGAAGATGGGGACAAGAGAAGGGAGGGATGATAGAAGAGAGGGCAGATTGGAGATAGGGAAAATTAGAATGCTTGGTGTATTGGGGTGGGGGGAGGGGAGAAATGAGGAGAAAATTTGGAACCCAAAATTTTGTGCAAATGAATGTAAAAAGTTAAATAAATAAATTTATATTAAAAAAAAGATGACATTTTGTTTGACTTTACTTAACTGGTTTTTTTTGTTAAAAAGGAAAATTCAATAGAGGAAGAAGCATATAATAAATTACTGTAGGTGAAAATAATCATTAATAAAACTTTTTAAAAACTGATTTTAAAGCTATTTGGTCAGACCATATCTGAATTCATTTAGGACCTTAGGTTGTAAAATCCTATATCTGCCCATAATTTTAAGTGATGGCCCATGGAGCATTGTTGTTGGAATTGCAGAACCAACTGGGGGCTTCTACCAACTTGAACCATCATCTATTCCAATGCCTCTATCACAGTCTCATCAGGTATTTTTTTCTCCCATGCTTTAGATACTAGCTGAAGTTCCTTTCATTCAAAGGCTGCTTTGCAAAGACTGGAGAGAAAAGTTTCAGGACCAAACAAGTGAAAGAGGCCAGGATCCCAGACTCATGTCAGAAGCATTATACACTCAGCATTCCTCAAGTGCATGAAGTTCTGATTGGGCCTATGCCCAATCACATTACCTACTAAGCTCTTCAGCTCCTTTTTCATCAGGTCCTATCCTTCCAGGGGACATCAGTGGAAAGCCTGAAAGCTCTGAAACTCATAGGAAGAAAAAAACAATATTTTTCCTCTCTCTGTTCTCTTGTATCTTGCTTTTTAATAGTAAATATGTCAAAGAAGAATACCCAAACAACTTCTTTCCATAGCCTGAGTGACTAAATATAAATGAACTTTAAAAAGCTAAAAGGATCCAAGTAGTGTTCAACCCTAAATACTATCCTTTGGTTAACACAAAACACAAAGACGCTTTTCTCTCTTGGGCAAGTATTTCGATACTCTTTGTACCTACAAAGTAACTCCCTGGATCTAAAATTCTTCCTAATCCAAGGGATTAGGGTTTAGAAGGGCTATTTTTAGAAGGGTTTAGGATTTAACCCAAAATCTATTTTAGCCTAAGCCAAGACTGGTCAGCTTTGGTTGGCTTTATATATCATAGACCAAAAGGATCATTAGGCTTCTAGGTCAGGTCACATTATAAGCAGCCAGTTGGCTTGGGGGATGTGTTTGTCACTTTGGAGTTGGCATGTTCAGCAATTTACTTAATTGGAATATATAACTGGAAGATTTATGGGAGCCCAGCTTGATTTGAGATGTCAGTGGGAGGTGTTTCAGAAGATGGTATCCTTATTTTCACACCAAATGCATGTATGTTTGAATTATATTGTGCCCTTCTCCAGGGCTTTGAAGCTGCCTCAATCTCAACAGAGGCAATGGCCCTCATTCCTCTTCACTTTTGAATGAATGGAGAGAAAAGGATACTGTGCTTTCAGATTGCTGAATTAGTGAATTTTGATAAGCAATTTTGGGTAAAGAAAAGGATGTATTTGTAAAAAGAGATAATAAAAAATGTCCTTTGTTGTAGCCCTGCTGCACTGTACCTTAGGTAGTTGCCTCCTCCTGGTGCTTGCTCTGTCTTAGAGGCCTTACCCACAAGTGCATCTAAATAAACCAAGACAAATACAGGGCAACATATCCACATTAAAAAGAAAACATCTCTTTGCTAAAGTTCCAGCAAAATGCCATTTTTACCTAAATTAGACTTTGGTTTAATAAGAAAAGAATTAGTTTTGAATGATCAAATGGTATTTAATAAATGCATTTTTACTCATTCATTTAGTTATTAATTCATATCCAATAAAGAAGCTGTCTCAAAGTCCATTCCTAAAATCTTCTTTGGGTGTCCTTCTTCTACAGAAAGAATACTCTAGGATCCAGACATCTTCATAGATACAACCAAATGAATCTTAAATGCAACATTCCATCTCCAGCCCCTGTATCTTTGCACAGGCAACTCTCCTTTAGCCTTTAATTCACTCAGTCTAGGGATCTCTAATCTGCTTCAAAACTCAACTCAAAATCCACCTTCCACATAGAGCTTTTTTTTTAATCCACCAGCTGCTGATGCCTCCTCACCCTCTCCCATTAATTTGTATTTACTTTGTATGTGTATGGTGGTACAATGGATAGTATTGGACCTGGAGTTAGGAAGGCATCTTCCTGAGTTCAAAGAAATGGCAAACCATTCCAGTATCTTTGCCAAGAAAACCCCAAATGGGGTCATGAGGAGGTAGTCACAACTGAACAAAACATGTATTGAGTATACTTATGTATATTTTTCTTTTAAATCAGATCACTAGTACTTACTGACATCATTTCGACTTCCTTGGTGAGCCTGGGAGAGGATACACAAATCATGTGGCTCTCTGGGCCAGTATATATTTTTATGCACCTTTCTTCTTGGTTTTGTGGGAATTTTTTTTTAACGAATAGAGAGATCTGCTTCGAGTTTAGAACTGAAGATAACTTTGTAACTGAGAACAGAGCTCTTGTTTATGTTGCTTGGCTGTCTGTTCCGGTTTTTATAGAAATAAAGATTTTAAAAGTCCAGAAGAATAAATTTTTCTCTAAGGGAGCTTCTGACCAAGTACCTCACAGGGATTATTCAGTTGTTGATGTTTAAAATCAGTATTTACATGAGTAATGACCGAGTCGAAATTTCTAAGGTTAAAAGAACAAACAAAGGAATAGTGAGTTTGGTCTGCCCTGAACCTCTGCTGCCAGGGGGAAAAGTAGATGGGATTTTCCTAAACTCACCAAGATAGCTCATATCCAGAAATGAGGCCGACAATTCTTTCTTTAAGGTATGACATCATTTGTATTCCCTTTCATCCAGCTGAGAGTGCTGTCTGGGATATGCTCATTAGTTTTCATTATCCATGCAAATTAGTTCTGAGTCCCCAGGGAAATGAGGTGGGGCCACTAGTGCATCCTGAGACAACTGCTGCTCACAGTCAACAAAGAGATACTTCATTGCTACATCCCCAACCAGCGTGGGAGAAGGTGTGCAAATGGTGGCTGCGTGGGCCAACAAAACTTGGGAGCTTGTTTTGAATAAATGGGGACTTGCTCCTTCTCAGCAAACAGAAGCCAAAAAGTGACTTTTGTAGAGGAGGGCAGATTTATGTTTCTTTAGAAGGCTAACCCAAACCTGCCCTGGACTTCAAAGGAATCAAATGGAAGAAGTCTCTACAGGAGTGATTCTTGCTTAAATGAGCCACTGGCCACTTCCTTTAGGATAGTTATTCATTCCTTCTCATACCATCAGGAAACTGTTCTTGAATTGATCCTTTTTTTTTAATTGTTCTTTCCTCTCACTCCCAGCTACGTCATCTATATATAACCCCAGAAAATTACTCAGGAGCTACTCACTCATTATACCTTGTCTCCTTAGAAAACTTCTTCCACATTCCATACATGCTTGCTCCATGACCCTGGGCTGTGCCTGCTAGCAATTTGCCATTGTGGCTTTCACCTCAGATGGCATGACAAGGTGTCATTGTGACGTCAGCCTTGGCTTGTAGGCGTCCATGGGAAAGGACAAATAAGGAGGAACAGATAACTAGAATCTTGGGGTTAGCATAGGGACATGTGATTACTGCAAGTTATAAGGCTGAATTTAGGACACAGTTCAGAGAACAGATTAGACTGAATTGGGTTTAGAGCTGAAAGTGACCTCAGAGACTATCTAGTATAAGCCCTTCATTGCCCAAAGTCACAAAAGGCAATTGACAAAGCTGGAATTAGAACCCAGATTCCCTGACTCCAGATTTAGCACAATTTCCACTGTACATATGGAGGATATGGGCAAGGCCAAAGTCTTTGTTAAGTGATCCTAATTATGCAGAGGTATAAACGCTGGAGGTTGTTATCCAAAGGTCCAACTGCCAGCAAAAAGACTTAAGAAGAAGAAGTATATTCAGAATATTTAGATTACAGTTAGCATCCAGGAATCCAAGTTTGACCGGAATGGAATATTCTTCCAATATTCCAAGAATGGAATAAGCATTAGTTGGAACTTAGGGCTTAATAGTGGGCACAAGGAGCCAGGAGAAATAGTTCGTAAATGGTAGAATTATTTCTTTAGCGCCATCGAGTTGGACCCTAGTCCTGTTCTACTTGACCTCCTGCACCACCACAGCAGATGTCTCAAAAGTCTTAGTGAAGATTAGAACTTCAATGTTTAAAACTATACTAAGATTTGTGACACATTCTTTGTTTTGACTGCACTGCCTCCTGGGTCTTCTTGCTAATACGGCAATCTCTAGCCTGTAAGGTATTCCTTCCTGGCTTAGAAAACCTCTAAACCTTGACTCTAGCCTTATAATAATAGGATCACAGATTTAGAAATAGAAAGAACTATAGAGATAATCTAGTCCAACCCTCTCACGGAGAAAGCCTATACCCAGAGAGGTTAAAAAAATTACCTAAGGTTACCCAGGAGGCAGGAAGCAGAATTAGGAGTAGACCCTGGATCTTTTGACTCCAAACCCAGCGTACTTTTACCAGCACCTCAGTGCTATCCTCTAATTTTCCTCTGACTTCTGAATTCTCCTCTGAGAGTCAGTCTCAGGATTTGGCAGACATCATCTATATCCCTTCTAGATAATGGCTAGCTATTCCTCCTTACCCGTGCTAGAAGGGGCCCTTTACAAGGGCTAACAGCACAGAACTGGCAGTACCTTGACTGCATCATTTTAGGCTCTAGAACAAGCTAGTGAGTCCATACAACAAAACAACTTGGGGATGACTACTGATTTCAGTTCATGGACCTACCTGCTTAGTATGAAGCTGCCTTCCTGGTATGGGCAAATGAAGGCCAGTAGGTGTGTGCTACTTACCCAAGTGAGGCAAAATTCTGTAGGTTGCAAGAATTGCTGTGGAAAGTTGGACATACAGTTTTAAGGGATGCCATTCATCCACTTCTCAGGGTGTAACTAATATTTATATAGTGATTTGGGGTTTGCAAAGTGCTTTCATGTAAGTATAAATGTATATGCATATAAATATAATTTTATCCTCACAATAACTATGAGTTGTTTTATTACCTCCATTTTACAAAGGAAAATGAGGTGTGGGCAGGGTATCAAGTGATTTGCCCAGACTCCATAGAGCTACTAAGGGTCTGATGTGTGACTCGATCTTAGGTTTTCTTGACACCAAATTGGGAGCTCCATCTACTAAACTAAGCTACCATTACCTGTAATGACTTTGAGGGGCAGAGAGGAAGGATACTGCTCCCCATTACTCTTTCCTGGCACTCTTTGGCCTTTTAGAGATTCCAGGGACTCACTGCCTGTACATTTTCAGAGCCCAGCAAGAGATATTCCCATTGTGGCTCCTTCCTGTAAAAAGAACCTACCTCCTTCCAGGGTCCAAACCTTTGAACTGAAAAAAGTCTAGGAAAAACTGATTAGTAGCAGCTGCTAACACAGGTGCTCATTTCACTTTAATGGGAAAGATGCCACTATTGTGTTTTTTTTTAATCTTGAAGAACCAAAAGGGGAAAAAAAGGGGGACAGAGGGGAACTATGGGCCCTTCAACCGAATATCAAAGATCTATCTATTCTGACCTCTTGTCTGCAGCAGAGATCTGGGTCTTTCTGAGCAAACAAAAAGTGATTTGACCCTAATTCCCCTAAACAGTTGGGCAATGCAAGGTCTATCAGTGGAATTTGCGGTTCCTGGTCTGGCTAGCAGTTATCAATTATCTCCCTACGTAAGGGAGCAATCAAACAAGTCAGAGACGTAGCTCTTTCAGCTGTAGTCTCCACAAGGTAGCACACGCATGGGCGTCACTCATCAGACTCTGCTCAGCCCAAGGATGGCTGGCTTTTTGTCAGATAAAACTCTCTTGCCATTTGGACATTTCACTGAGACTAACTGGTTGATTGTACTGGACAAAATAAGAAGAGTTTAAAGAGGCAGGCAGGCTTAGGAGAAAGAATATTAGACAAGAGTCAGAAAAACTGGGTTTGAATCCTGATTCCAATATTTACTAGCTGTCTAAACACAGGCAAATCACTCATCCTCTCAGAGACTTTTTTTCTCCTTTTATAAAATGATCCGACTACACACACAACCTACCTCACAAGGTGATTGTAAGGAATATTACCAACTGACTTTTACGAAGCAAAAATAATTTCAAAGTTCAAAAAGCTATTTTATATACATGATCACTTTTAGACAAGTGTTCTGCCAACCTTAACACACTTCATACACTGAGCTATTGTGTTTTTTTTATTTTTTTTTTGAGCTATTGTTAATGAAAAGAGTGGAGGATATTTACTTGTAGCAGGAATTCAGTATAAATAACCCACTGAGATTCATCCTAACTATCACCAATATGGAAAGAGACCCATTCAAATAAGATATCATGGAGAAAATTGAACTTGATATGGGCCTAAAAGAATGCCTAAGATGTGGAGAGTTGCAGGGAGAAAGGGAGAAGAGGGAAAAGGCCAATTCTTGGATGGAAGAATAATAAAGTTTAAAGCGGGGAAGGAAACACCAATTTAATTGGAAAAGAAGGTACACCTTAGGGAATGGGAGGTTATATGTTTGGAGAGATGAGGTGGGGAAGGGTCTTTGGTGGGCTGAAGAAGACTTTGGATTCAGTCAAAAAAGTAATGAGGTAGCAACTGAAGAATCGGTGTCATAAATGAAAGAAGTATTTCCAGCAGACGAATCTGTCAGCAAGGATAGCATGTATGAGAAAGGAAAGACAGAGAATATCAGGCAGGAGGTTATTGTAGTCATCCTTATGTAAGGTGATGAGAGCCTGGAGTAGGGTGGTAGCAGTGTCTACATTCTCAGTAAATCAGGAAACTGGGTCTCACAAGAAAGAAAGAATTGTTTCTCTCCTCACTCTCCCCGAGGGGAAAGGCCCTTTGGGGAAGCTAAGCAGGAATCAAGGGAGCTAGATCAGAAAAGGCCAAAGAACATAGTAGCCAAAATTGTTCTGAAGCATAAAGTCAATTTGTATCTGCTCATCTATAAGAGCAACCAAATATTTTTAAAGTACATAGAAAAGAAGGCTTTTTTTGACCATTAATTGCCAATTTCACTGAAATTGAGTGGAAAGCAAAAACCACACATACACATACATATGCATGTGCACATATGTGTGCGTGCACACACACATACACACATACCCCAACATATACCAGTTATTTGTATAATGGGCCATGAAAATTTCAGTTGCATTTAGGATTCATTTATTTATCTATTGTCCACCAGTAATGAGTTGCATGTGACTGGGTTGGTACATTTTTTCCAAACTAATAATTTTTTTGGTGGGGTAGGATAGGTTTTTGTAAATGCCTCAAAAAAGGGGGAAAAAATTATATAAAATGTATGATTTATCAGTTTACCAGATGCACTATGTACCATTTTGATGAACTAAAAACCCTCCTAATTTGGACATGACCTTTATTTAAATATGTTAGAAAATGCAATCAACAAATTGGTTAATCCAGGGGGGAACCTTTGGCCTTGAGGCCACATGTGGCCCTTTAGGCCCTCCAGTGCAGCCCTTTGACTGAATCCACAATTCAGAGAATAAAGCCTGTGGCCTTGAGTCTGCAGTTTCTCTACCCCTGAGTTAATCACTTATGGACATGGATGGGTCGTTTAAGGTATGGAAATGACAATATGTTTTAAAAAGCTTTTTTTAAGAAGGCAAGTATCTTACTTGGCTGTCATTAATACTATGAACAAATCAGTTATCACAGATAGTCACTGGATAGTTATTACCTAGCTGATGAGAGAACTTGGATTATCTTTGATCTTCTACATTGGAATGAAGGTGAGGGTGGGTAGGGAGTGAATAGAAAGCGCTCAGTGAAGTTCATGGTAATAGTGGGAAAGAGGATGAGGAGAATGATATTTAGAGAGTGAGTGTTGCATGGTGTGATAAGTTCACATTAACTAATGTTGTAAGTTTCAGTACTGGATAATCCCATTTTGAATCTCCCTAAACTAGTTTCCTCAAGAAGTTTGTATCCTTATTTATGTAAGTGACTAATCTTCCTGTAAGTGGAGTGAAGCTATTTGTCTCATCACATGTAGATACCCAGACAAAGGTTGACTTAATGGGATAACAAAAGAGATTCATATCTACAAAATTAGAAGACACATGGTTTAGTTATGTAAATAATATCAATGAATTCCTCTCAATCCATAGTAAATGGGCAGTCCCAACCAAGCTTCTTACTATGTAATACATGGTTCTCTATCTTGAAAATGAAAGCAGTGTTGCTACTTGAAATACCACAATTCCCAGCATGAATGTCAAGGATGGTCCTGAGGACAGTAGGTTTAGGGTGGGGTTGGGGGTCGGTGAGAGAGAAGTAAAAAAGTAAAAATCAGTTGGATAATCTTTGAAAAGTCTAACAGGAGGACCTAAATGCAAACATGATGTTACTATTTTGTTTATACTATAAAACATGCATAGAAAAAAAACTATCCATTTGCAGACTAATTTCATATTTATGTATGTTTTATTTAAATCATCCTTTGAAAAACTAAGAATCCTTGATCAGAATAGCAGACAGATGGTCATGTCTAGGTTAAGAGAAACATTTAAGGCCATTCAAATCGATGGAAAGGTAAACATAAGTTTTCTAAAACAGGTACTGGAGAAAGAAAAACTAGATTTGGAATCAGATGACCTAGTTCAGATTTCAGCTCTGCTACTTAATTATCTGTGTGACCTTAGGCAAGTCATTAAAATTTATCTGGGCCTCAGTTTCCTCATCTGTAAAATGATAGGGTTGGGTTAGATGACATCTCAGAGAAACAGTTTCATTTTTGACTGTGGAAACCTATGATACAGCTCATTTCCAGTTCCTTCAACAATGCCTTGCACACAGTAGATACTTAATACTTGGTGGTTTAATTGAAGTGTCTCTATGCAGTAAGAGGTATCTATCAGTTATGCAATTGTCAACTTTCCATAAGTGTAAGACTATATACCTGTATACAAATTCCATAGTCCCATAATGTTTTGCTTATTGGGACAAATTCTCTTTAAACTACACTTTCTAAAAACCTGTGCATAGACTCTGCGGCATGACAATGATGCTCAATGGACTCTGATTGGGTAGCTTCATCTCCAATACTGACATCTTTAAGTATTAGAGAATCTCCTAAGAGAGGATCATGGGAAAGGAACAAAATTGACAATTGAGTCCAGCATGGTCCTAGACAGTACATTACTAATTGATTGGGGTGGCAGGAGAGATCAGAGCATTACTAACAAGCAATTGCTCCAAGAGATCCAACAAGGATCTGGATAACGTTCTGTGGTTGCCATGCTAAGAAGCCATCACTCCCTTTCTGATCTTCATTTGTATTGCTTCCCTATACATCTTGTACATTATACCTTTACTTAATGTTATTTTTGATGTGAAGATTTCCCCCGTTGGTTTCCTTTAATTCTAGTAACACCAATTTTTAAATATATGACTTTTAAAATTTTTGTCAAATCAAAATTACATTTTGTGGCTTGTTTGAGCACCTCTCTCTTGTTCATTTATGAATCTTTTCCCTAATTATAGACATGAAGGCTACATCCTATGTTTTCTGCTGTTCTTTCAGCCACTCTGTCTTCCCAAGTGCTCCTTCCTGCTGAGCACTCACCTGCAGTGTGGGTACCATGAACTATAAAGGAGAGAGGGAAGACTTCCTTCCCTCACACTCTCTCTTCTAACTCTAAGAATGGACCTGAAGGTTTTTATTTCTGTTTTGTGCTGCTTGTTCTCCTCAGTTTCAGGTGCTAGGGACAATCACCAAGGGATCCAACAGTTCAAACCATGAAGACCTTGGAGCCAGGACTGCAAGTAGGATGGCAGGGAAGCCCTGAGAAACGAGGATGCCTGAGATGAGCCCAAGAGGAGCTTTATATTTGGAAATACAACTGTGCTCTATGGGAACTGAGCTAAACTATTAACCTACCCCCATCTGCTTCCCCTCCCCGGAGACTGAGGTGGTTACAAGGAGGGAATGAGATTACACCTCCCATGTGTTGGAAAGTTAATATATTTGTGATTGTATCTTTGAGTAAATATTTCCTTGTTGTAGGTTGTTGCCCTCTGTTCTTGAAGAGGGCTAAAATGAAATCACTATGTTGAGGTCAAGGTACGGTGTGTCCAGTTTTGACTGATCAGACCAATAAGAGCTCACCAGGCTCTACCACAGGCCAGGCATGCACATTTGGAGTGGAGATGTCTCTAAATTTGCACATCTCACATTTCTTTTGAGCTACTGCAATTCTGCTTTGCTCATAGAGTACAACACCTTCTTTGATGTGGGCATGCCATGCTGGGTGGTCCTGTACTAGTGTCTCCAATGTCTCACAATCGATTCCAAAGTTTTTCAGAGAGACCTTGAGAGTGTTGCCTCTTCTGACCTCCATGTGAGCACTTGCCTTGTGTGAGTTCTCTGTAAAATAGTCTTTTAGGCAAACATACTTTTGGCATTTGAACAATGTGGCCAACCCATGAGAGTTGCGCTCTTTACATTAGGGTTTGAATGCTTCTCAGTTCAGCTCAAGAAAGAACCTCAATATCTGGGATCTTATCTCGATAAGTGACCTTCTAGAATCTTCCCAAGACAATTCAAATGGAAATAATTCAGTTTCCTGGCATGGAGCTGGCATACTGACCAGGTTTCACAAGCATACAATGAGGTCAGTTTAATGGCTTTATAGGCCTTCAGTCTGGTAGTCTTTCTCACAGGGTTGGGAAACCTGCAGCCACAGCACTTTGACTGAATCCAAACTTCACAAAACAAATTCTTTCATTAAGGGAAGCTGTTCTGTGAAGTTTGGATTCAAAGGGCCACATTTGAGGACTTAGAGAGCCAGGGGATTTTTCTGAGAAGTTTGGATTCAATCAAAGGGCTGTACTTGAGGACCTTGAGGGCCACATGCGGCTTCAAGGGGTTCCCCACCCCTGGAGCCTCTCATACACTTAGCTAGCCCTGGCAATGCCTGCTTCAACCTCATCATCTATGTGTACATCCTTGGAAAGTGTACTGCCAAGGTAAGTGAACTTATCCACAGCATTCAAAATTTTTCCATTTGCTATAACCGTGGTTCCATATACAGATGAAATATGTATATTTGTGATTATATCTTAGAATGAATATTTCCTTGGAAAAGCTATTCTGTTTTTGGTTAAATAGAACTGGGGTGCAGAAACTCACCCCTATAATTGAGGTGCCATTGGTAGGGATTATAGCTACTTGCAGAGAACCTAGACACTTTCCCCCAGTCCTTTTAGGGATACCTGAGAAATCTGACGGAGGAGTAAAATCTCATCTACTTGAACTTCCAGAAGTGAGAGTCATGGTAGTCTATGTTACACGCAGGACCTTGTCTGCGATAAAATTGGGCATTTATGCAGAGAGCCCTAGAAAGATTCTCTTCCTGGGACTTTTTGATCCTCAAGAAATTTAGAAAAAAAAATAGGCTGTAAATGTACAGTCATATTTTTTTTCTGGTGTACATTCTCTCACAACTCATTTTCATTAGTGCAATTTTGGAAAATTTTCATTTGTTAACTACTGGACTGTTTAAGCACTGATACATTTTCCATTCTTTAATTTTGTACCTTTAATATAATGACATACTCTATAGTACTGAATCCTGTGTAAATATAGATATTTAATTTAAGGTTAGAAATCTGGAATCACTAAATTGATACCGTCTGGTAAAAATGTTCATATAGTGCTTTTTGCATTTAAGGAGACCTAACCTGTTTGCCTTTTGTGAAAAGCAAAATGTCCCACAATTTCTTACAGTGAGATTGCCTGTGCCTAAAATCTGCAGATGACTGATAGATTTTGTCACTTTCCTAACAGTCTATTCGCCTGCTTGTCTTTCAAATGTTAGTATTAAGAACTTCTCATCTCTCCTACACACTTTCTCTGTAGAATTAAAATTCTACAATTCCATTGGAATTGTCTGCACTCATTGAAGTCTTCCTTCCCAGATTATAGGATGCAAGGCAGATTTTGTCCAATTCCTCTTCTTCTGTCACCAGCTCTAAAAGGCAGTGATCACTTTCCTCAGTCTCATCCCCCGTGAGCCTCCCATATTTTTCTCTCTAGCAACCAACTTTGCATCAGTGAAAATCAGATCCAGAATAGAATTTCTTTTTGTTGCTTCTTTCACCTTTTGGAGTCTTAAATTATCATTAGAACAAGTTAGGTGTTAGAAATAGAGAGCCAGATTGACTATATCATAACCATGTTTATGAGCACTTAATGACACCTTATACTATCTGCAGACAAGATAGTTAAGAGGGAAAACAGTTTTTCAAATATTAAACTTGCAAACGTAAACTTGTAAAGTCAAGATAAACTTCTGTTTTCTCCAGGACTGGGCTTTTTACCTTTATGTATAAATTCATCCCCCATATTTGATTACATTCATTGGTCATCATGATGAGCACATGCAACATACTTCCTCCTCCTCAGCTGGGAGAAACTGTGGTTTGGCAGTGCCCCAGAACATCTTCCAATTATCCCAAGGCTGGGTGGGCAGGAAGTGGCAGTGAGGAGAAGGGGAGTAAAAGTCTCGAAACTAAAGTCATTTACAGAAATATGGCTCTCGTACAATTGGAATAGCTGGGAACTGAGGTATAACAATCCACAAACGTCAGTGCAGCAACTCCAAAAATGTTCAGATTCCCCAACCAACCTTGAATGACAGACAGGGTAGGGAGAAAAAGAGAAAAAGTGAAAAGGGTAAAAAAAGCACTGATTTCTCTCGACCAGGAGTTCTCAACCTGGGATCTATAATATAAAAAAAAAATTGATAACTGCTTCAATACAGGACTTCCTTTTTAGTCCTACATATTTTATTTTATACACTTTAAAGCAGGATTCTGGAGGAGACTTATATGTTTCACTAGATTTTCAAAGGGGTCTTGACAGACAAGAAAAGTTAAAAATCCCTCCTCTCATCAGAACACTAATTGTTGAAGAAAGTCTTTTTTATGTTGTATCTTTTGGAATGGCAATCATCTCAGACTCAGGAGTCCCACATTGCTGTCTGATTTTCATCCCCAGATTATTGCAGACAATTTTTAAGCCCAGTTCAATTTTAGTAGCATGCTGACAGTGTGACATAGAAATTCCCTTGGACTTGGACTTTCAATAACTAAGATAACTTAGGATTGAAAGCACCTGTCTCTTAGCCCCTTAATGCACCAAGCACTGATGCATGACTGACTGAAACTCAGGCCCTGGAATGCCCTCCTGCTGAGTTCTTTCTCCTGAATTAATCTGCAGACCCTAAGGGTCCAAGATCAGACTTCATATGCTGTTCTCTGTTGGCCTGATGGGCCTACAGGAGTCTCAAGGGGCTTCTTTTTACAGATGTGGACAAAGCTGGGAAGTGGGAAAGGGAGCAGTCAGGGGAGACCCCTGGGAGAGAAAGGAGGATGCCCATGAATAGCTCTGGTGCACAACAGTAGGGGCTTTATGTAAGCTGGGGGGCTTGAAGAGGAGGATGAAATGTGATCCCATTAGCCAGGTCTACATACCTGAAGGAGCCTGACATTCGCCTGCGAAAGAACCAGTCATGATATTAGGTCACCAGAGACAATCCCAGTAATGGGTCAGAGGTCAGACATTTCTTGAAATAATGGAGAAAAAATATCTCACACATGGTTACATCCTGGGAATGTGGCCCTTCTCACATTGCAATTTTATTTTGGCTGGATCTCCTGCCCCAACCTCCTCCTCCTCCTCCTCCTCCTCCTCCTCCACCTCCTCCTTCTCCTCCTCCTCCTCATTCTAATATGATGCCTTTCCTGTCCTTGAAGGAATAGCAGGGAGAAAGCTACAGGAGGTGACTTTCTGGAAGAAGGGGAAGGATACTAGGTTTTTTGAGAAGGACATAAAATCCAAATAAGTTTTAACAGGGAAGAAAAGCAGCTACAAGACACTAAGAGGGTTCAAGGTATCATCAGTGGAAAGCTGTACTAGCCCTATAATAGAGCAAAAAGCACTGAATAGCAAAAACCACATTGAAAATGAAGATCATAATCAATATTTGTATATCAATTTAAGATTTTCAGAGAGCTTCGCATGAATCCTCTAACTAGAAGGCAAGTCTCCACTCAGCCACTAATTAACTGGGTAGCCTTGGACAAGTCAATTAATCTCTCTGGACCTCAACTGTAAATTGGGAATAATGACAGTTTACCTACTTAAATATACAGTACTTTCCAACTCTATGAAAGGGCCTTATAAATAGTGTTATCTAACTCTAGTTCATAAATAAGGAAAAAGAGCTTTAAGAATCTAAGAAATTTACACAAGGTTACAGAGGGAGTTAGAGGCCAAGCTAGGTCTGGCAAGGAGTCCTGCTGGTTTAATGTTCTTTCCATTATGTGAAGTTGTCCAGGGCAACAAATACATGATTCCTACGGGACTGTGTCCACAGCTGTCACTCTCCTATCCAGACCCTCAACCTAGGCCAGGATCCTAGAATAGTATAAACCCTTCTAATCCTGTAGGATCACAGGCTCTAGAGTTGGAAGGCATCTTAGGGGTCCTTAAGCAAAATTGGCTCATTTTACAAATAAGGAACCTGAAACCCAAAGATATCAAAACTTTTCTAATGCTGTTCTAAAAGGCAGGGGACTTGAGTTCCAGTTCCCTGTTACTCCTACAGGAACTAGCTCAGTAAATTCAAGAGAGGTGAAATTCAAAGCTCAATCCCTTGATTTCAAATTGTATATTCTTGCCACCATATCACAAAAGCCTTCTCTAGGTTCATTATTTAAGAAGTTCAAAACACTTTACAAAATTAGCGAGCTTGCCTATAAAGCATTTCAGAAAAGGAGGGTGGGGAAGCAGGCAGGATTTCACAAAACTGGAAAATGAGATATGGATTAAGATATGATTAAGTGAGTTGGCCAGGGACACGTCCAGATTCAGGAGAAGTGCCAGGAGGATGGAGTCCTAAGTCACCAGACACCCATGTGCTGATCCCACTTGCTTATGTGTAGTAAAGCATAAGGTTCATTCAGTGTTTCTCAATAACTATCAAAAAGAACATGTGTGTTGAAACATGTAAGAAGAAACTCAATCTTTAATAAAGATATGGTCAAAGGAAATTAAAAAGCAGTTTTCAAAAGAAGACATACCATAAGGGCAGGGATAGGAATTGGATCTGTTTTCTCACCGATATCAGCAACTCCCTCTTCCAATGCAAGTTGGTACCTTTTCTGAAAACAATTTTAGAGAGTTTCCTAGAAAATCGAGAGGTTACATTACTTTTCCAAGGTCACATTGCCAACATGTGTCAGAGATAGGGCTTAATCCCAGATATTTCTGATTTTAAAGCCAGATCTCTGTCTACTAAGCCTCTCACCCTATGTGTCATTGGACAAAGATGCCTTCTCTTTGAATACAAGGGTCACATGACAAAGCTTAAGTATTCATGATGAGAAATGTAATCTGCCTCTATAGATAGAACTGATGAACTCTGAGTGAAGACTGAGCATACATTTTTACTTTTTATTTTTTTGCAACATGGTTAATATGGAAATATGTTTTTGATGACTTCACATGTATGACATACTCTATTGCTTGCCTTCTCAATGGATGGGGAATAGGCTGGAGGGAGAAAGAGAATTTGGAACTCAAATTTGTGAAAAATGAATGTTAAAAAAAATGCAAAGCAAAAATACTACTGTCCAAGAATCATAGAGTTGCCTAGAGCACTTAAAGAGATTACATGACTTTCCCATGGTCACATAGCCAGTGTGAATCAGAGGCTGGACTTGAACCCAGGTCTTTTTGACTTGGATGCTGTGAGCAAAATATTTATGGCAGCTAAGAACTGGAAGTAAAGTAGAAAACAGTCACTTGAAGAATGACTAGACAAACTGTGCCATATAAATATTTGCAGGGGAATAGTAGAGTGCCATGAGAAACAAAAAAAATATAAAAAATTCAGAGAAGCATGGAAAGACATATAAACTGACACAGAGTGAAGTAGGCAGAACCAGGCAGATAATATCTACAATGATTATAGCAATCTAAACCTAAAGAACCACAACAGAGGAAATTAATTTCTGTGTAATTACAATAAGTAACATGGCCTCAAAAAAGAATTGAGAAAGCATACGTCCCTACCTTCTTTGAAGAGGTGAGGGATTATATTTGTGGAACACTGAATACATTGTCATACTCAATTCAACGACTAGTTTTACTGAACTGTATTTTTCCCTTTTCTTTTTTCTTTTCTCTCCCTCTCTCACTTTTGGCTACAAGGGATGGCTTGTTAGGAAGAAGAAATATATTAGGGAACTAAGGAAATATAAAAACAAAAGTTATCAATAAAAAATTTCAAATAACACTATAAAAAACTTTCTTCACTAATAATAATAGAAATGCAAAATAAGAACTCTAAGACATTAGTCTATGCCCATCAGATTGGCAAAGATGACAAGAAGAAAATGGTAAATACTAGTGGGATGTGACACACTAATGAACCATTAGTGAATCTATGAACAGATTCAACTATTTTAGAAATTAATTTGGAATAATACTTTTAAAAGTCACTGAAGAAAACATACTTTCTTACTACATGATGTTGTTAATATACAGCAAGGAAGCCAGAGACAGAAAGAAAGGTCCATATATGCAAAAATTTTATAACAGCAGCTTTTGTAGTAGCAAAGACATAGAAGGGAATTGGTTGTCCATCAACTAGGAGACTTGCACAAATTGTGGCACATTAATGTCACAAGAAATAATCGATATAATGAATGCAGAGAAACTTGGAAATATCAATGTAAAATCATAATGTCATAAGAAATAATCAACATAATGAATTCAGAGAAACTTGGAAATATATTTACGAACTATTAAAGAATGAAGGAAGCAGAAGCAGAAAAAAAAAACAACACAATGACCATGATATCTTAAATGAAAACAATGTTTAAAAATTTCAAAATCTTATCGATGCCATGACCAACTGTAATTTAAGAAGTATGCCTCTTGGCTCTTAGCAGAGAGATGATAGATTATATGCTCAGAGTGAGACAGACATTTCCACACCTGGCCAATGTATTTGTTTTATTTGGCTATTTATTTGTGATGAGGTAGGGTTTTATTAGGGGTGGAGGTATGGAGTCTTAGGAAAGTATTAGTGTACATGAATAAAGACAGATCTAAACAGCTGGAAACATTGTTCATGGATAGGCTGAGTCAATATGATAAAAATGATAATACTACTTAACTTAATATATTTATTCAATGCCACACAATCAAACTATCAAAGAAGTATTTTAGAGAGCTAGAAAAAAATAATAAAATTCATCTGGAGGAACAAAAAGTAAGGAATATTAAGGAAATCAATGAAAAAAAGCAAAGGTGGTTTAGCACCAGATCTCAAACTATACAGCAAAGCAGAAATCATCAAAACAGTCTGGTACCAGAAAAGAAACAGAGTGGTTAGGTGTACAGAAGTAAATGATCACAGCAACCTAGAGTGTGATAAACCAAAGATCTAAGTTAAAGGAGCAAGAACTCACTACTGGACAAAAACTGCTTGGAAAACTGGAAAGCAATCTGGTAGAAACTAGTCATAGAGCAACATTTCACACTGTATACCAAAATAAGGTCAAAATATATATTTTGTGATTTAGACATAAAGGGTAATATCATAAGCAAATTAGGGGAGCATGGAAAAAATATTTGTCAGATCGATGGATAAGGGAAGAGTTCATGATCAAATGAGATAGAGAAGATCACAAAAGGTGAAATTGGTAACTTTGTTATATGAAATTAAAAGTTTTTGCATAAACAAAACAAATGCAACCAAAATTAGAAGGAAAGCAGGAAGAAAGGGGGAAATTTTATAAGTTTCTCTAATAAAGGTCTTTTTTCTTAGATACGTAGGGAACTGAGTCAAATATATACAAACAAGAGTCATTCTCCAATTGATAAATGAACAGGCAGTTTTCAGAAGAGTAAATCAAAGCTACCAACAGTAACAAAAAAATGCTCTGAATCACTAATAATTAGAGAAATGGATATAAAAATAACTCTGAGGTATCTCACACCCTTCAGATTGGCTAGCATGACAAAATGAAAATAACAATGCTGGAGGGGGTGTGGAAAAACAGGTACATTAATGCCCTCTTGGTAGAGCTGTGAATTGCTCTCACCATTCCAGAAAAATATTTGGAATTATGCCCAAAGGGCTATAAAACTGTGTATACCCTTTGACCAAGCAATACCACTCCTAGGTCTGTATCTCAAAGAGATAAGAAAAAGAAAGAATGAAAGAAGGAAGGAAGGAAGGAAGGAAGGAAGGAAGGAAGGAAGGAAGGAAGGAAGGAAGGAAGGAAGGAAGGAAGGAAGGAAGGAAGGAAGGAAGAAAGGATCCATATGTGCAAAAATATTTATAGCAATTCTTTTAGTGGTGGCAAAGAACTGGAAATTGAGGAAATTGGGGAATAGTTGCCATGATAGATGAAAACTCTCATCACTATAACATCATGGCACTGCACCAGATTTGTAATGTTCCCCACACTCTCCATCTAATTTCTCCTTCTGTCCAGACAACATAAATGGAGCTTATCAGATTCCCTCACATGAATAAATCTTCTTAATATTCAATATTTAATTCTCTTCATTTTGAATAAGGGATGACCTTTGTGATAAGAGTAATATCTACTAGGGTCCTTGACACATCAGCTAGGCCAACCAAGCTCATATTTGTTTTCTCCTTCCCTCTCCCAAAGGGTAGGGAAATTGTCCCTGACACTTGATTGGTCCCAGGGAAGGGTGAGAATGGGACTTCCCATTTTCCTAGGGCATAAAATGGCAAGCCTACAAGAAGTCAGTGCCCCTTAGATTTGACTCATGTCCTACTGCTGGGTGATGGCTGAAAAGAAAGGACAGTGAGATTAAGTGAGTTGCCCCAAGGTCAATCAGACTCAATGGTAAGGCCTATAGGAAGGACTCTTTCATCATTTAATTCCCACATACCGAAACTCCTGCTTGTGCACTCTAAGGGCCAGCAGAAAGTTCTTTCTATATTTCTCAATAACGATCAAGAATGTGTATGTGTATGTGCATGGAAAAAGGTTGTAAAAGGAAGAGAAGCTTGAATTTCTTCTCTAAACACACCCAAATTTAGAGAATGAATGACTGTGGCATGTTTTCTTGCAGAAGGACAAAAATCACTATAGTCTAGTCCAACAGACTGAGTGTCCTTCAGTAACTAACTGCAAACTCTCCGGACCTCTAGACTATAAAGGGATTGGATTGGCATCTCTAGAAAGTCCCTCCTAGCTTTGTCATTTTGTAAGGTGGCAACACATATTAGAAACAATTCTTTAGGTCCAAGAGATATAATATTCCAAATACAGTTGAGCCCAAGGGGTATAGACTCACAGAATCCGTGAGAGGAATCTCACAAAATTCATTTGGTCCAACATGGAACTGGGCAGGAATTCCCTCTACAACATTCCTGACAAACAATTATCCAGCCTACATTAGGAGACCTACGTTGACGACAACCTTATTATATACCGTGACAGCCCATTCCTCTTTGGACAGCTCTAATTGTTTAGGAAGTTTTTCCTTATACAGACCTGAAATTTGCCTCCATTTTAACTGCCACCCACTCCTCTTGGTTCTGCCCTCTGGGGCCAAGTAAAACAAGGTTAATCCCTCTTCCACATGGCAGCTTTTCAAATATGTGAAGTATGTCTTTTCTTCTCCCAGTTAAACATTGCCAGTTCTTTCGGATAATTCTCTATAGCACCATTTTGAGTTTCTTTACAGGTCTGGATGATGTAAGTGCCAAAAACAAAATGAATGCTGTCCTAAACTGCATTAATATAGAAAGGACAATAGATTGAGAGTTTGGGATATCAGAAACTTCCCATTCCAGCCCTTTTTTTTTACAGAGAAGGAAACTGAGACGCAGAGAGATACAGTGACTTAAGTGATGAAAATAGGAAATATACTGTCTAGAACCAATGAGGAAATATTTCTGCTAAGTTTTTTAATGGTTAGACCACACCTAGACTATTTTGGTCATTTCTAGGCACAACATTTTAGGAATGGTATAGAGAAGTTCAAGTCATGGATGACCAGGATGGTGAGAAGGCTGAAGACCAGGCCATAAAAGAATTAGTGAACGACTTTGGAATGTTAAGCCTGGAGAAGACACAAGCTGGGAGAGAGGGGAATATTATAGGTACATTCTAGTACTTGAAATGTTGTATGGAAGATAGATTAGACTTGTTCTGCTCAACCTCTACAGATAAAACTAAAAGCAACAGCTGGAAGGCAGAGGCAAGAAGATTTAGGTTTGATGGAAATAAGAATTTCCTAATAATTAGAGCTATCCCAAGATACGATTGTATTTCTTGGCAAATACTAGCCTCCTGCTCTCTGGAAGTCGGAAAATTGAGGCTGGATGATGGCATATTATAGGAAAGGTCCTTAGGTATGGATTGGACTATATGGCTTTTGACATCTAGGAGTTTTCATGTAAACAGTTGTCTAACCAAACTTCCTTCATCCTATATTTGTAAAATCAATTTTCTTTAAAAATGTCAAGTATAGCATTTCATATTCATCCCTATTAAATTCTGTTTTATTTTATTTGGCCCATCATTTTAGCCTGTCAAGATTTTTCCTTATCTTCTTGCCTACTCAATCTTTAAAAGACTAAATTATTATTAAGACAAATCCTAATAAACTCCCGTGGCTCTCTATCAGTTTTAGGAGGAAATATAAAATCCTCTGCTTGACATTTAAATGTCTTTGTAATCTGGCTCCTTCTTGCCTTTTTATTCCTCTCTGGGTACTCTGTAATTCAATAACACTGACCTTATTGCTGTTCACAGTCCAGTACTCCATTGCCAGACTGGGTATTTTCACTGGCTATTCCCCATACTTGCAATCTTCTCCCTCCCCATCTCTATCACCTGGTTGCCTTGGCTTCCTTCAAGTCCCAGTTAAAATTTCATCTTTAACATAAAGCTTTTTCTGATCCCTCTTAATGCTAGTGCCTTCTCTTGTTGATTTCCTCTAGTATATCCCTTCTTTATCTTGTTTATGCATAACTGTTTGCATGTTGTCTCCTCCATTAGTCTGTGAGCTCTTTGAGAGCAGGGAATTCTTGCCTTTCTTTGTATCCTTAGCACTTAATACAAAGCCTGGTGCATAGTAGGTACTTAATAAATGTTTTTTGACAGACTGTTTTGCTTTTAACAAAAAAGGAGTTCTAATAGTTGCCTAGAAAGGTGAAATTTCCTACTACTATAAGTTATCATAGCCCTGAACCAGATTTGTAATGTTCCCCACACTCTCCATTGAGTTTTTCCTTCTGCCCAGACAGCACAGACGTAGCTTATCAGGTTCCTTTACGTGAGTGTATCTTCTTAATATTCAGTACCACTTCCTACCTCTTTTTATGTAATTTTGTTCATTTTTAATAAGATATACCCTTTGGGATAAGAGCAAAATTGGCTATGGCCCCTGAGATGTAGACTAGGCTACCTGTTTGCTGTTTATTTTTCCTCTCTCTCTCTTCCCCTAAAAGGTAGAGAAGCTGATTCTGACACTAGATTGGCCCCAGGGGGTGGAAAAGGTGATTCTTCCCATTTCCTAGGGCGTAAATGGTAAGCCTACAAGAAGGTAGTGCCCCTCAGAGTTGGCTCTTATCCCACTGCTGTGTATTGCCACACCCGTCTAACCCAACGTACCTTGCTGACCAGAAGTGTTTCTGTATGGGGAAGAAGGTCTGAACCAGAGCTGTATTCTTGCTCAGTATCCTTCTTATGCTATCATTACTTTTTCTCTCTCTAAATGCTGCATGATCCAGGAGTGTCTCATTTTCTTCCAAGGTAGAACTTGAATCAGAGAACCAGACTGAGTTAGACCAGACCTACCAAACACTTTCAGACCTAAATCCCAATCTTTGGTTCTATCCTACTAGATCCCAGTAGTATTTATGATGTAAAATGGGTTTATTTTTATTAGGATCTCTAGTCTTTCCCAAACTTTATGCATTTTGGAGTGGTATCTGTTTGATATGATATAGATTTACTGCTGGCTTTCTTCTCAAATATTGTCTCCCATAGATTACTGTTCCTCTTTTTCCTACATTGCTTCGACTCTCAATGGTACCACCAGTATCACCACCACCACCACCACCACCACCACCAACACTAACACTACTACCACTACTACTACTACTCATAGCTGGCATGTATATAGTACTTTAAGATTTTCAAAGCATTTTTTATATATTATCTCATTTGATCCCCATAACAATCTTATGAGGCTGTTGTTTCAGTCACGTGTTTCCATGACCCCATTTACAATTTTCTTGGCAAGGACATTGAAGTGGTTTGCCATTTGCTTCTCCAGCTGCCATTCCTTCTCCAACAATCTTATAAGGTAGGTGTTATTATTATTCCCATTTTAGAGATAAGGAAGCTGAAGTTAAATATATGTTAAATGCCTTGTATATGGTCACATGGGTAGCTGGGTGGCATAGCAGATAGAGCGCTGGACCTGGAGTTAGGAAGACTCATCTTCATGAATTCAAATCTGGCCTCAGACAATTATTAACTGTGTGATCCTGGGTAAGTCATATAACTTTGTTTGCCTAAGTTTCCTCATCTGCAAAATGAAGTGGAAGAGGAAACAGCAAGCCACTCCAGTATCTTTGCCAAGAAAACCTCAAATGGGGTCACAAAGAGTCAAACATGACTGCAAAATGATGATAACAAATACTCAAAGTGAGTAGTGATCATCAGGTTTGACAAGTCTTGGGACACTCAGTCACATCCTAGAAACATGCCATGGCAGACAAAAACCTTCTTAAGGTTACATCAGGCTTGAAAAACAGCTCCTTAGAACCCCTCTATTGGAGGAAGATGCCAACTACCATGATTCATCTTTTTTCCTCACTATTACTAGGTTTTTCCCTACCTAATGGCATTTGTTAGGTCACACCATCACTCTTTGGAACTCAAGAAGTTCCTCTACAGAAAAAAACAAACAAAAGACCCTGATATATACTACTTAGTTCTAACTATTCATTGGTCCTTTTGTGTCTCTCTCATCTTTCTCCCCAGTATATTCTTTAACCCACCAATCTTCTAATAGATAGGTAAGAGTTTCACTTGGCATTTTCACATCCTTTTTCTTCTTCCCTGAGACTTCTATTCTTTCAAGTAATATGTCATTTTCCTTGATAACCTAGAACCTAGAACAAGTTCCTACATTTCTTTCTTCTGTAAAACCAAGAACAGTTTGTATGCTGTGCATATATGGAGGTTACATGGTACCAGCAGAAATAGAAGCATAGCAAATACTCTCTAGGTCACTGAAAACTTTTCTTTGCCCTTTATGCTTGTCTGAAATAAGATCCATAGTCCTTTGTTTTCCTGTATCTTACTTGGCTGATCCTTAGAATTAACTCCTGCAATTACCTGCCTATCTTCTTGACCTATTTTATAACTATGAAGACTATCACTGGAGGCTCCCAAGTAAAACTTGGTTTATTTAGAGTACATTTCCTATCCTTTGTAGTAAAGGAATGCAATTTGTCTGGGTATCTTCAATTGGCAATACATTCCTGACATAATCAAATGCAGACAGGCACAAGCAAAAACCCAACCCATAAATACAAAATCCAATTATCTAATTCAGTCCATCTATCTTGTATCACCTTGCCACCGATGTCCAGATACCTCACTGTACTGCCCTGGCTGCTAGGCTCTCTGTCTCCACTGGTAGGAATGGGGGATAGAGGCGAAGAAACAAGGTTAAATATATTTAGGAGACAGAAAACAGAAGACAAAACAGAGAGACCTATATGAGCAACAGAATCTGATGTACTGATAGAAATCTATCTAATTAGAGCTAGCCACTTTTATTCATTTTGTTCCTAATAATTAGAGATATATCTACATATCCCCAGTCATTAGATTCATTGTCCCAGTGAGGATGATGTTTTATTTATTTAGCAGACAAAAACAGACACAAGATCACAAGATACAAGCAAAGGAGACAAGAATCTACTTATCTAATTAAATCTGCTTACAGTGTCTCACCCTGCTACCATCTCCAAATTTTTTTATTATTTATTTGTTTTCAGTTTTCTACAATCACTTCCATAAGTCTTAGAATTTCTCCCCCTTCCTGCCTGCTCCCTCCCCGAGGTGGCGGGCAATCTTAAATGGATTCCACACATACATTCTTATTAAATACATTTTCACCTTAGTCATGTTGCATAGAAGAATTAAAATGAATGGGAGAAACCATGAGACAAAACAAAACATAACACAAAAGAAAATATTCTGCTTCATTCTGTGGCCTAATTCCATCTCTTCTGTCTCTGGATGTGCAAAGTATTTTGCCTCAAGAGTCTATTGGGAATGTTTTAGGCCCTTGCATTGCTGTGAAGGGCTAAATCCACCAGAAAAATTCCTTGCACACTGTGGTTGTTGCTGTGTATAAAGTTCTCCTGGTTCTGCCCTTTTCACTCAGCACCAAACTATATAAGTCCTTCCAGGCTTCTCTGAAGCCTTCCTGTTCATCATTTCTTACAACACAATAGTATTCCATTACATTCATATACCACAACTTGTTCAGCCATTCCCCAATTGATGGACATCCTCTCAATTTCCAGTTCTTGGCCACCACAAAGAGAGCTGCTAGAAATATTTTTATACATGTGAGATCCTTTCCCATTTTTATGATCTTTCTGGGATACAGTCCTGGAAGTGATATTACTGGGTCCAAGGGTATGCACATTTTTGTAGCCCGTTGGGCATAGTTCCAAATTGCTCTCCAGAATGGTTGGATCAGCTCACAGCTCCAATAACAATGAATTAGCGGTCCAACTCTCTCACATCTTCTCCAACATTCCAAATATTTTTATATGCTTCTTTGGTTAGTAGAGAAGTTATACTCTGTCACCACTAAGGGGAAGAGAGGTGTGGGGAAATAGACTTAATTTACTCAATAGACAGAAAGACATATAAGCATGTGAGACAATACTTTGGATCTAGTCATTCAATTAATTTTAATCCCTCTATATGTACATAACTAATTAGAAGAATGGGAAGGTCACATCTCTCCACCTGTCCACAAGATATCACAGGAGACTTTGATGGCTTTCTAGAATCTAGATATATTATGTCTATAGCATTCTCCAATCTATCATTCTAGTAATCCTGTAAAAACAAGCAAATGACATCAGGCTTACATAACTTTTTTTCTTAATGGTGGCCCATAGCAACAACCACTTCCTTTTCCAAATATTCATGAACTGTCCCTTTAATAATTCATCTTAGAATGCTTCTAGGAACTTAAATCAAGCTTACCAACCTGTAGTTGGAAGAATTCACTTTATTACCCTTTTTGAAAATTGCTACATTTGCCACTTCCATTTTCCAGGATTTTTCAAAGATCCCTGGAAGTAGCTTAGCAATTACATCCACAAATTCTCTTAGCACCCTGGAATGTAGTTTACACAAGCCTCAATGTGACTTGAACATAGTAAGAGGTAGGAAGAAAACACAAGCTATAATTGAACTTGGAGTCAGGATACTACCTCAGGTATTTCAATGTCTCAGAGTTTCACTTTCTTCACCTATGCCACAGTATTCTTCGATGGCCATAAACTGCGTGCGGACAATAATCCCTATATTTTTCATTTCCAACAGCTTCACTGCTTCCTGGGGAAATATCATCAATGAATCAGTCAACAAACATTTATTAAATGCTTACTGTGTGCCAGGCATTGTGCTAAGTGCTAGTGACACAGAGAAAATTAAAACATGTTCCCTCCTCTCAAGGAAGTCCCATTCTAACAGGGGAGACAATGTACGAAGAACTATGTAATACATCCAAAAATATATCCAGTGAAGATCAACGGCGTCAAAACCGAAGGAGAACAGGGACCATTAATATGGTGATTATGAATGATATGATGACCCCCAAAGACTACGTATTGACTTAAAAAACCACACACGTTTATGGATTTTTAAAAATTAAAATATACATATTAAAATCAGATAGGAACTACATTCTAATTTGGTCCCGGCTATACTCAGGAATCTTGTGAGGTCAGGATATCTGAAATCTCTGGCACAGAAGAAGACTAGGAAAATTTAAGATAAATTTTGAAGGAATCCAAGAGGCATAGATGTGTAGAAGGAGAACCTTCCTAGCATGAGTGACAGTCAGAGGAAAGGCACCAAGTTGTGAGATGGAGTATCCTATTTGAGGAACCCACAGGTAGACCAGTATCAATCGATCTTAAAGTATGTGGAGCAGAAGAAGGTGTTCGGGAAGCTGAAGGGGCCATATTGCAAGGCTTTAAATGACAAATAAAGGGCTCTATATTTGATCTTGGAGATAATAAGGAACCATTGAGGGGGAGGTGTGAGATAGAGTCAGAGCTATTGGCGTGGTGAGAGACTTGAGGCAGAGAGAAAGTCTATTGGAATGGTCCAAGGGAGAGATGATGTGGGCCAGCATAAGTAGATGGGTATGTAAGTGGAAGGAAGGGGATATGAAGAAAAAATGTTATGAATTTAGAAATTGCAAGACTTGGCAACATATTGGATATGACATAAGCTGACAAGTGAGTATTCAAGAAAGAGACCCAAGTTAATAGACTGGGTAGCTAGAAGGATGTTAGAACCCACAACAGTAAGAAAGAAGTTCACAAGAGGGAGATTTGTAGAGAACGATAATGAGCTCTATTTTGGAAATGTTCAGTTTGAGATGCCCATGATATCTCCATTTTGAGACATCCAAAAAGCTGTTTGTGATGCAGGACAGGAGAGAGACTAAATGTGGAGACTGAGATCTGGTAATTATCTGGATCAAGGTGATAACTGAATCCATGGAAGCAAATAAGCTTACCATGTGTGATAATGTAGATGGAAAAAATAAAAGGGCTAGGACACAAACTTGGGGGAATGGCTTAGATCAAGCAAAGGAGAATGAGGTCATATGGGTAGAAGGAAAACCAGGGAAGAAGAGTAATGTCGCAAAAACACAGAAAGGAGAAATTATCCAGGAGGAGGTGATTAATAGTGTCAAATACTGCAGAGAGGTCAGGAAGGATCAGAACTGAGAAAGATCTGGCAAGATTGCATAGATTTGGCAATTAACAGATAATTGCTAACTTTGGAGAGAGTAGTTGCAATCGAATAATGAGGCTGAAACGAGTGAGAATAGAAATGGAGGCATCTGGTTAAGATGGCTTTCTCAGGGAATTTAGCTGAGGACAGAAGAGACAGAGGATGATGGGTAGCAGGAGTGAGATTTTGATCTGCTTTTCCTTTTTTTAAGGATGGGAGAGAGGTGGGTCTATTGTCAAAAACGGAATGAGCCAGCAGTTAGGGAAAAATTAAAGATTATCAAGAGAGGGAGGATGATAGTAGGAACAAAAATGAAATGGATGTGAGGAAAGGAAAAGGGGCATGTCTTCAGGTGAGACAAGGGTAGAAGACATGGTAGGGAAAGATACCTAGGTGTTAAGAAATGAGGGTGAAGGAAGAGGGAGTTCTCATCATATGGCCTCAATTCTTTTTTTGAGGTAAGGTCTTCAGCTAAGAGTGCAGAGGAGGGGTCTGTGGGGGACTTGAGGAAGGATGAAAAGCTTTAGAATAGGTGCAGTGGTGAGTCAGACAGCAAATCAATTAGGAGGCTGTAAAAAGATTATATTGCCATAAGGGCACAATTAAGATTATACAACATAAATTTGCAGTGGACTCAGTCCAGTATAGTTTTGAGATTTTTCTCTACTTGTTTTCAGCAACAATGGAGCCAAGGAGGTAGATGATGGGAATAATCTAAGGTTGACATTTGCAAGGTGTGCTTGGGAAAGAACAAGGGCTCCAGGGATTGGAGACTAGAGGAGAGGATAGAATTTGGCTTATGAAAAGAAACCATAAGGTAATAGATTGAGAGCTGCAAGGGACCTTTAATCATTATCTGCTCCAATTCCCTTATTTTACAGGTGAAAAAACAAGTTCAAAGAGATTAAAAAATAATTTACCCATCAAGCCATCTCAGGTCATAATCAGTATCTATACTCCATTTATGACAACTAAAATTATTTGAATTACATCAATATCATGATTATTTCCTGTCCTTTCGCATTGCAGGTACACTTCAATGTACTGAAGAGCCTCAGAGAAAGTTTGGTCCCAGAAAACAGTGCTGTGAAGCAAGCGTGCACACGCACGTGTGTGTGTGTGATTTTTTTGCTGTTGTTTCATTTTTTTGTGCAGATAACTCAAGGAAGTGAGTCTTAGGTTTGCAATGGTCTAGAAGATTTCTCCATTGTGAAAATAGAGTGACTTTAAACATTTTGGACATGTGATCCCTCAGTTTCCCCAGTTAAGTATAATATTATAATTTATAGAGAAAATGCCAGTTTCCATCAGTGGAAGGAGTTTCCACAGAGGGAAATCACAGTATCTAACACTTGGATATTGGGCTCTTCTAGGTGAAATTTTACATAATCTTATCAAAACCAAGCCACTTATTACTTCCCAGATATTATATATGTATATATATATATATATATATATATATATATATATATATACACATATATATCTTCCTTCATTCTTCCCCCAGATCCCATTTATATTTTGTCTTCTCCCATTATTGGAGAATTTAAACTCTGTGAAAGGATTCACTGTGGGGTGGTTCAAATCTAGTCTCATACACTTAGTAGTTAATGGTGACCCTGGGCAAGTCACTTAAGCTCTGCCTCCCTGTTTCCCCAACAGAATAATGATAGTACCTACTTCACAGGGTCGTTGTGAGAATCAAAGGAGACAACATTTATAAAGCATTTTGCCAACCTTGAAGTGCTATATAATTGCTATAAATTATGATCAACATTGTTATTAGTAAGTACTTGTATCCCCAGAGCTTAGCATAGCTCCTGGCACATTTTGAATGCATAATAAATGCTTTAACATTCATTCATTCACATACAAACCCTTGATTTGTTTTTAAGTGTTTTTGAAAGAGACAGAAACTTGGGCTGTAGTTACATCTCTGCCACTAATTAGCTGCATAGCATCAAAAAGATCACTTATCCTGTGTTACATTTGAAAGCTTGGAATAATACTATCCAGCCCACTAACCTCACAATATTATAGAGAGCAAATAATTTAGCAGACACTTTACTAAGTACAGGCACCATATGAATATAAAGAATGATACCACTTTATATTCACATGAAGCTCTTGATTGGCAATTAACTTAAAACACCAACTTCTCTGCAAAGGTAGAAAGCAGTTGGGCTTTCCTTTTGGCTGGGGGCCCCTGAGTGATTAAATAACTAATCCCAGGTCAGAAGGAGTAAAACCAGAAAGGACTTCTTCACTCCCATGGCTTCTTAAACTTTTTCCACTAGAGACCCCTTTTCACATTTTGGCAGCTTTCATTGGCATTGCATGACCAGAGAGCATGTGCAAAGTACCCACACATTGGGTTCAGAACCAGGGCTGTGGTAGAGATGCACAAAGCAACACAGGCAAGTGCTGCTAGATACACCTCAGATTCACTACGTGTTTGATTTTTCATTAATTTTTGGTTGCTGCATATTCAGAAACCTTTTACTGTTGCCACATTTTTTGGACCCCCACATTTAGTTACATGACCCCATAGAGTTTAAGAAGGCTTATCTGACTGAACGCCTGAAAGGCATACCCCAAACAAGATGTCTGCCTGGGGGGCTTCTCAGAGTTCAGCTTCACCTGATGTTGATTCAAGGAAATTCAGGACAAGAATTCACTGAGACAACCATCAAATCAGTTCCAGAAAAATAGTCCTTAGTTGGGACCTGGACCTGGAACAAGACTAGCTCTTTAAGAGCTGTTATTAGCTGAGACTTTCAGGTGAGTTTAACAAGGCGTAAAACAAACCTTTCCCAGCTGCAATTAGGTAAACCTTATTTATGTCCTACAGCACTGAGATGCTATCTCCCCAGAAATGCTTTCTGAAAGTTTCCTGTCCTATTGTGTTGTCACTGCCCACCAGATAATATTCTAAGTCTCTAAATTGTGGGTCTTCAGAAAAGAATTAAAACAGGGGCAAGCTGATGGGATTCTCCAGTTGCAACAGCAATTGATTTGGTCGGTCTTGCTGGCATTGGAACAAAAGATGGAAGAAAAGGATAAATACAAAAAGAGCTCCAAAAGAACTACAGCCACATAAAACAAACAAGCAAAGAGGCTCCCTCCACTTTGCTGAGCAAACTGTCCTACCTTCCCCGTTCTTCCACTGCCCCATTTTATGGACTGTGCTGTCATAGTCAAAGATGTTTAGGACGTAAGTCCTGGAACTGTGTGTCAGATGCCAAGTTACTCTCTGTTTATGAGTATCACACTTGGCTTTGTGGATACTGATGCTTGAGTCAAAACAGTCCTTTGTTCTGATGCCACGATTGTTTTAACCTAGAGTCTGAGAAATTTTGAAAAAAACCTATTTTGATAAGTGTTTCAGTATAATTGTTTTCTTTTGTAATCCTACATATTTTAGTTTCCACATTAAAAAATTATTTTGATAGGCTTCACCAGATTCTATGACATAAAAAAGAACTCCTGTTCTAAATTACCCCTTCTTCTCCAGCGTTACCGCCCCACTCCCTAGGCCCAAACCTTCTCTCTTAGAATGCCTGAGAATTTACTTCTGAGAGAACTGTAAAATAGATCTGGCCCATCCACCAGGCATCTCCTCCTCTCTATTCTCTTCCACTCTAACCTGGTCCTCATCCTCTCATCTTCCATTTCTCTAGTGTGTGGGTCAGAGAATAGTAACTCAAATAAAATCAGAGACTTGTCAAGGTAGAAGAAAAGCAGCAAGATTTTATTACGATCTCTGGAGAAAGGGCATCTTCTCTCTGACAGGTAGTCAGGAGAGTGAGGCAATGACAGAGGGCAAAAATAGAGATTACATAGCCCTAACGCAGATCCACTCCCCCCCACCCCACTGGCCTTTTACTCCCATTGGCTGGGAGGTAAGCTGACAATCTAAACATGACAGTCAACCCTGTGAATAACCAATAGGCATTATGTTGATGTGGATGTTGGTGTGGTAACCCAAGGTGGGTTGTGTTATGCTGATATGGCAACCCAAGGGGGTAAGGGGGGTTGTGTTATGACAACCCAAGGAGGTTGTGTTAATCCAAGGAAGCAAGAGGGGGCAGCGTTGTGATGGCAACCCAAGAGGAATTGTGTTATGTTGAGGTGGCATATGATTTCTGGGAAACTGAAACTTGGACCTAACCATCTACTAAAAAAGTCTTTTGTTAAGCACTGAGAAGTCTTCACTAACTTCATTGCATTCACTAGCAAGGCAAATTTTGAAGAAGAGAGAGAATCAGAAAAACTCATTTATAAGTAAAAATACTTTTCTCACAAAATCCCTGTGAGGGAGATAGTACAAATATGATGGGAGCTAGATTATCAAAGTGAGTGGAGCAATAGGATCAATAAGACATGGCGTTGATACTTACTGTCACCCTTGGCAAGTTGTTAGCTTCTCAGAGCCTCGGTTTCCTCATCTGCAAAATTAATAGTTTAGCCTAGGTGGTTTCTTTGGTCCCTTCTAGCTCTAAATCTATGATACTAGGATTCTATAAAAGGAATTTGCCAACGTTAAAGATCTCAGTGGGAGACCCTATCCCTTTTTACAGATAAGGGAATTAAGAGATTAAAGGATGCAATTGCTAAAGTGTTTGAGACAGCATTCAAACTCAGGTCTCCTAACCTCAAATTCAGAGATCTAAGTCACTGAATACACTGCCTCTCACCAAAATATAAATGACTAATAAAGATGTATTGGGTCTTCCCCGCCCTAAATGTTTTCAAAGACTGACAAAACCTTAAAAAAAGCCAAAACAATGAGTTGTAGAATTAGGAGCATATGAGATCATCTGAAAACCATCTGAAACCAGTATTAATTGTGGATTTGGGGGCACTTGAATTTGGCAGTAAAAAAGAATCTTCCCCAGTCCCCTGAAGATACTGTTTACTCAATAAGGTTGCCTCTGCTTCCAGTCTTCTAATGGAGAAATAAACTTCCTAAGGACCTCGAGAAATGACTTCTGGGTAATTGTTTCTAAGGGAAACAAAAACATTATCTTGATAATTAGCCAGAAAAAAATAGATTTTATCACAATAGTCCATAAAAAAAGAGAGGCAATGACTTTAATAAAATCTAAAAGAACTTTTTTTTAAAAAAAAAAAAGGAAAGTATAAGCTAAGTAGACTCAGAGTAAAGAGTATTGGATTAGGAATCAGAGGAGATGGGCTCAAATTCCCACTTCTACCACTTACTAGCTATATGACATTGGGCATTATTGAAATTCTCTGGGTGCAAGTTTACCTTCACCTGTCAAATAAGAGAATTGGATTTTTTGACTTGTAAGGATGCTTCCAGCCCTAAATCTATGGTAGTCTGGTCATTTCAAAAACTGATTTGATGAGTTGTGAGGACATGTTTTTTTACTCATATCATTATTGTGAGGACATGATATATTGGTAGGGGGGGTCTCTGTGTACACAGTTTTCTCCTGATGTGAAATTCTAATCAGCAGCAGCAAGATATACTGTGAAACAGGAAGAGTTAAGCAAATCACGGCTGAGATTGTTTAAACAGCTGGTTTAACAAGGTTTTTTCCGAAGGTTTTTTCCGAAGGATCCAAAAAGGATATGGAATAATCAGGACTCTTAAGAGATCAATATTATTCGTAAGATCTAACTTAAGAAATCAATATTATTAAATTCTGCAAGGTTAGATAGTGACTAACCCCAAGTGTGAACCCAGTGGTGAAAGGGTCTTCCCAGCCTTTTTCTTCAAAGAATCTCATTGGGGCAGGGACTGGAAAGTACTGACCTAACACTAAAGGAAGGGAACCTTGTCAGAAACTACTGCTCATACAACCCTACTAACCAAAAATGTGAAGAGTTTGTGATCTGGGAGGGGAGGTGGCCCACAGATGTAGATGACTACTGGTTTTTATCAGCCTTCATCAGTGTTAAAGAGCTTCTGGTCAGGCTGGGGTTACTGACTACTTGATAGAATTTCCAGTCCAAAGAGATACAAGGTAGGAGGGCTTAGTAAATTGTGGTGAGGAAGAGTTAGGAATTAAAGAAATAGCCCTTCAATTATCAGCTATTATTGTCAGAGGTGGATGAGTGGACTGCAGGTCCTTTTTGAAGAAAACAATGGCTGGTACAAAGTTAAGCAAGTGAAAGAAGTCCCTCAATAAGAATTATGGATACCAAGTCCCTGAAAAAGCATTTCTGTGTTGTTTTTTTTAACTGTTTGTGGATGACTTTCAGGGGCTGGGCAGTTTGTGGGATTGGGCACATTCCTAACAGTGAAGCTTCATTTATTAAACACATTTTTTTCTCTGTCTTTGGCTAAGATGAATTACTCCGGGTGGATTAATAAAGCTATGAATAGGTGGCCATTTCTTACAGAAACTCTTCTTGTAGGGTAGAGGCCAGAGGCTAATACTCTCCAGGCCTTCTCCGTCTAACACCTTGTTAAATAACTTCCTAAGACAAGTGGACAAACCATCATGTATGAGATAAAAAAAAACTGGCCTAGGTATATTACTATCAAATACTATGAAACTTTAGTGCTAATGGTTTATCTAATAGGTATTCTGTCATCATCCTCCAAGATGCTATCATCAGATTTGATTGTGGCTGTCTAATTAGTTAGACTCTTGGCTCTATAATCTTTTTTTTCCCTTTAGGTACACATTTCATCCAGAGGGTGTCTGAGTCTGGCATGCACACCAAAGGAGGAGGGGGGAAATGGTGCATAAAGTTTCCATTATGCTTGAAAAGCAGAACCATCTGTTAGAGGCATCATGACACTCCTTGGAACGCAGCCTTGGAAACGGTGTTTACCAACAGAGAGTTGGCATCTCAAAGAACTCAAGGTCTTGGCACCAGCAGCTCCCTCCTCCCTGGGCAGGGAGTATCCCAGAGGAGACACAAAACAACCCTTCCTAGAGCCTTGGAATCTAACATTTGGATAGCCCTGTGTATTCATGGACAAGTTCCTCATTGTAGGAAACACATTGAGCTTGTATTTCACAAAGGACATCGGAAAGAACAAGGTCACCTTATGTGTAACTTATCTTTTGGGTCTGACTAAAAGAAAGTCTTTAGAGTGGTGATCCACCAGATTCTATTTTTAAGGGAATTGGTGAAAGGCTGAATATTACTCAGGTCAGAGGTATGTTAGAGTCAGCTTGAACTGGCTCAGGAGCCATCATTAAATTTTCAGTATGAGCACTGACACTTTGGAAATCATGTTGTAAAATCAGGGCTTAATTTATTTGTTTTGTTGATTTCTAGACTTAAGAAAGTGATAGACAAAGTATTTAATAGTGCAGATTCAACTTAAAAGAGTCTCATATACACATGTTTTTCAGAGAGAAGGTTGTCAAACGTTCACCGGCACACTCCAGATTCGGGTCTATATCTCCTTTAAAGTAAATAACAATAACAGCTCACATGTAAATAGCATCATAGATTTAAAGCTTGACATTAGAATTATCTAGTGTGACCCCTGCTTTTTGAAAAGGAGATAACGTAAGGGACTTGCTCTAAAATATACAGCTAATGGACAGCTGAGCTGTGATTTGCACCCTCGAGCTAAAACCAACCTGATTTCCACTCCCAATCCCACACTGCCTCTGAGGGCTTATGAGTGATTTCTCCCACAACAAACTTGTGAGGTAGGGGCTACAATCTTCATTTTACAGATGAGGAAACTGAGATCACAGAGTTATTAAGTCCCTTAACTAAAGTCACACAACTGGTAAATGATGGAGCTGAGCAATTTTTACTCCAAGGCCAGTGTTCTTTCCACTGTACTATTCTGCCAGTGAAAGATCAAGGAGCCAGTCTTGGACACATAGACTAGATGCCAGAATCAGATATTACCTAAAGACTTCACATACCCTTAACTCCTAATCTTTTTTGCCTATCATTCCCTCCCTGCTTCTAATCCAGGGACAGTTAAGAGTTAAAGTACTGCAGGTGAGATGGGGTAGATGTGAAACATTACCTATAATAATGTTACATTTTTTCAATGTTTTGAACAAATTTACAGAATGTTTTTCTTTTTCTTTTTTCAAAGGATTTTTTTTGTTACAGAGGATGGGTTGGAGAGGGAGGGATACAGGGCAAAATTTAGGTGGTCTACAAATAAAAGATCAGTAAAGAAGAAAAGTTGAATATTCCATTCACCTCCCCCGCAACAATACCTTTTGCCTGTGTTCCATTTGAATTGAGACATAAAAGATAAGATCTTAGATTCCAAGCTGGAAAGGAGCTTAGAAACCATCTAGTCCCCCCACCCTCATTTTATAGTTACTTAGAGAACGTAAATGATTTACCCAAGGTCACTCAGAGGCAGGAGCCAGATCTCCCATGACCAGCTCTCTTTCCATTCCACCAGACTGCTCCTGTCTGCCCTTCCTCATCTTTGTTAGCTCTCTCCCTGCTCCTGAATAGTGCACGCATTCCTTCCTTACCTCCTCAACCCACCAAACCTCTGGGCTGGCTCCAAGTTCTCATTTCATCTGAAAAGCTACCCTTTCTTTATGGGGCCACCATGTACAGAACTCTGTGCCTCATTCTGAGTCACCCCTGAGGGGGAGATAACCAGGGGAAGCAGGAGACAGAGGTCTCTGCCCTGGAGGAACTCCTCAACTGAAGCCGGAGACAGGACAACCACACAAGAAAATACATTAAAAAAAACCCCAACAACCCACAAATGACAGAAACATAAACATATACATAACCAATTACAGCTGTACAGAGATATGTGCACAAGGGCTAAGGGGGATGCTCGAGGGTCTGGATCCAGATGGGGCTAATCTCGGGTTCATCTCCACCCACATCCCCCTCAGTGCCCAGACCCTCTTTTCAGCTCTTTTCCAGTCTCTTTTGTTTTTAATTAGCCCTGAACATCCCACAGGCCAAACTCACTATCATCCTGTGGGCCTTCCCCCTTGCCACACAGAGAAGGTGCTTATGGAGTACTGAACCCCAGCTTCTCAGGGGCCAGCGCTATCAAGGTTCAGTTAGTAGTTCCCTAGGGGCACACCAAATACATAGGACCCTTGGCATGGTGTCGAACTACTCCTGCGTTGGCCAATGGTGAGCATCTCCAGGCACATAAGTGCCTCACCAAAGAGCCTGCCTACGCATTTCTGATTCCTGAGGAAAGGCAGTATTTCTATGGGTTGGCTGTGGAATGGGGAGCTACATATTTGAAGAGCTAGCTGGGTATTAGCTACCCTCATCCCTGCAGATGAAATGGCAAGAGGGGGCCAGTTGAACCACCTGGCTGATCCCTTCCCCAGATGCAGAATGGGAGATAGAAATAAAAAAGCCACCATTTAAGAGGGATTAAAGAAAAGACTTTTCAAACTCTGTATAATTAACTAGTGGAACTCACTGCTGCAGGGTATTGCGGGGGTCTGAAGCTTAACTAGGTGTAAGAAAGAATCTGCCACGTGGGTGAATCCGAAGGGCATCTACAGTTACAATGGCAGAGATAAAATTACAGGGCATCTCAGTTTTCCTGCTCTAAGGCATAAGCTGATCTGGAGGTAGAGAAGGATAAAATTGGCCCCCTCTCCTCTGGCATAGAATTGCACAGTTAAGTTACATCTTTTTTGCAGCATCTAGCTTTGGAAATCGTGTCCTGGACTTGATGGATAGGGGGACTCTCGGAGCTGGGAATTTCCTCTCATGGGTTCCCTTGCAATTTTCTGTAGGTTTCAAAAGATAACTCCTTCTGGCAATGCTGAATAGTTACGAACCGCTGCCAGCATAGGCAAGACCTCAGCATCTCTAGGAAATATTTTATGAAGATGTTTTGGTGATTGAAATTCTTAAGGGGAAAGAAAACATTATCTGCATAAAGAAAACCAGTGCTTTCCCCCTAAAGAAAATCAGTTACTTTGGTGCTTTCCCTTCAGCTTGGTGACCCAATCAAATAAATAGCAAAGCCTTTTCCGTCAACTGTGAAATGAATCATTTTTAAAAAAATGTTAAACTGAAAAACTCACTTTTGAAAGAATGCATAAAGCACATTTGTCTTGCATAGTATTCAGTTCCCCAGAAACTTTCAAGGTTATATTGGCTGTGCCTGTCCTGGACAGCTAAACTGAACACTGATTTGGAATAAAAGTGAAATTTAGGAAGACAGAATTAGGCAGCTGAGAGAAAGCTGGATTTGGGGCCAGAGGTCCTGTGTAACCTTTGGTCAAGTCATTTAATTTCTCTGGACCTCGGTTTCCATATCTGAAAAATGAGGGCACTAGACTAAATCAAAGATTCTTACTCTAAGATCAATGAATATTTTGAAATATTTTAATAACAATTTCAACCTACTGGGTGTATTTTATGAATTTATAACCATTATTCAGAGAAGGGGTCTGTAGGTTTCACCAGACTGCCATAGCAGTACTTGACATAAGATAACGTTAAGAGTCCCTGAACCAGATGACCTCTAAATCTATGAGCTTATGAAAAAAGGAAGAAATTTTCCATCTAGTCATCACCTCCCCCCTTCCTATTTAAAATTTCAAAGAGGGACCTGTGCTAATCAGTGTCGGTTTCCCCTCCATTTGGTGTCATCAAAGGAGACTCATTTATCTTGACAACAGATTTATCCTAGACATTATTTTTACCCAGACACTGTGAAAGATTGTCTCATAAAACAGAAAAGCATAACCAAGGGAGCAGAAAAGCATAATTCTCAAACACAAAATGACAATATCTCTAGCATCTGTCCCGTCCCTCCACTCAAAGCCTCCACTCTATTGCAGACCCTCATTACCTCTCTCCTATTCTATTACAACAGCCTCCTAATTGGTTTTCCTACCTCAAGTCTCTCCCCTCTCCAATCCAGCCTCCAAACAGCTGCCAAATCATTTCCTAAAGTACAGGTCTGACCATATCACTCCCCTACTAGATAAACTCCAATGGTTCCCTATTGCCTCTGAGATCAAATGTAAGCTCCTCTGTTTAGATGGAGGTTTTTTAAGCCCTTTGCAACTTAACTTTCCAAACTCATTATACACTTTTTCCCCTTCCCCTTTCTGTGGTCCAGACAAATGGGCCTCCTTGCTACTTCTCTCTCAACACTCCCTTTCCCGTTTCAATGCCTCATCTCTGCCCACTGGAGTTGTCTTGTTTCCTTCAAAACATCTCAAATACCACCACCTATTTCCCTAACTTCTAGTGCCTACCCCTAAAAAATCACTTTGGATATATTATGCATCTACTTAGGTATGTACACATTATTTTCCCCAATGGAATATAAGCTCTTTGAGGGCAGGGGTCACTTCATTTATTTTTTCTTTATATCACCAGAACCAACCCAATCCCTGACACAGGGTAGGTAAGACAGAGGCTGGCCTATGATTTAGTTAACATATGAAGGAACTCCTGGGGAAGAAACTTCTCTGCCAATTTAAGTCATGCCTAGGTCTGCAAACTATGGTCTAGGGCACTGAGAAGTTAAATGATTCCCCCATTTACCTAGAGCCAATGTGTGTTAGAAGCAGAACTAGGCCTGGGTCTTCCCACCTCTCAGGGTTGTGGTGAGAATCAAATGAGATAATGTTTGTGAAGTGCACAGTTGCACAGTTGTATAAAGTAGGCTTTCTAGAAATGTTTATTCCCTTCCCCTGTGTGTCCATGGTTATTGGAAATAGAAATTTGACACGAATGTAATACAGGCCTAATCTATATAGTCAAACCCAGCGAAATATTCGCATGGTTAAGTTTCAATTACAAGAATGGTCGAGTGCTTCAGGTTTTTCAAAGTTCAACCTATTTAGGAGATCTACAGATTGTGTTTCAGTTTTAACGGGTTCACTGATAATTTCCTTTTTTTAAACATAACTTCATCTCAATTCATTGTTCTTTTTTTTAAAAAAATGATTATTTTGTGCAGTCCAGGATTCTCCAAATTAGGTTCATTCACTATTCCTTTGATTCTCAGTCAAGTTTGGCTTAAAATCCTGATAGGAAAACTGGAGTTGACAATGCCATTTCTGTAAATACCATCATCAAAGAAATCAAATTCTCTTCCCCTCTCTCTAGACTCCAGAATTGTGGGTAACTAAGAGGATGAGTTCTAATTTCTTTGTCTACATTAATGTTTTATTTCTTTACCAGATTATTACCATCAAGGATTTTTAATACATATATGTGTGTTAATTCTAGGGTCTTCCATCTGATGATTATTTCCTATTTATTCTGTATATATCTTATTTGTAAATAAACTGTTTGCATATTATCTCCCCCTTTAGATCATAGATTCCTGGTGCAGGGTCAGTTTTTTTGCTTTTCTTTGTATCCCCAGAACTTAGGACAGTCCCTGGCACACAGTAGGTGTTTAATAAATGCTTGCTGACTGACTGACTCTGTGTGTGTGTGTGTGTGTGTGTGTGTGTGTGTGTGTGTGTGTGTGTGTGTGTAACTTGGCAAAAGCCAGCCATGTGGGATAGGGATGCATCCTCTATTTGCCAAGATGTTTATGCAGCAAGGAATGTTATTTATGAAAATCTGGAAACAGTGCTAATCTCCATCTTCTCAGATTTTTTCCATCAAATAGTTGATCTTTCCTCCACAATAAGTGGCTAAAATGAAAGAAAAGATAATGTTGACAACAGAACCCAACTGCAAGGATTTCTGGAAAAAGCTGCTAACTCTGCTCCATTCATATTGCTTGTCCTCAGAGCCCAGGTTCTGGGCTAGAGGCTGAAGAGAAACTTTAAAACACTGGGAATCGATAAAATGAAGGTGGTAAAGTATTGTAGTGGGAAGCAGACTGGATTTGGAGTCAGAGAACTTGGGTTTAAATCTCAATTCTACTACAGAGTGGCTCCAGGCAAATCATTTAATTCCTTAGGGCAGAAGTTTCCTCGTCTATAAAATGAGGAGCAATAATAATTGATGACACAGACCTTAAGGACTGCAAAGCACTTTCCATATGCAATGGGGAGTCTGGCTTCTCTCCATGCAGAGCTTCTTCTCTCCAAGGGAGCTTGCTTCTAAGGGAATCATGATGACGTATTAGAGAATTATCATGGAGATACTATGTATCATGCATAGACATTCAGTAATTGGTCAGCTAGACATATGGTGAAGAGGAGACTTTTTGATTGGCTGTGGAAGCAATTTAAAAGGCATGTCAACATCAACAACTTACTCATTTGTCTCTTTCACTCCTGGGAGATCTCAGTGAATCTTTTGGTCACTATGTCCATTGAGAAACCAATAAAGAAGGAGAAGGGTCTCTGGAGCCATATGGTTCAATGAAAGGATCTCGGTCCTTGGGGTCAGACTTTTTTCTTTTTCATTCTAGGTAAAGGGAATGGAACCTCCACGACCTTTTGAGTTCAGAAGGTCCAGAGGGTGCTTTGGCATCCTTTTGCTCCAAATTCTGCATTCCAGAGTCAGTGCAGCATTGATGTAAAGAGTGACCTTTCAGAGTGCTGGCAGTTGAAGCTGAGATTAGGTCTCATGTATAAGTCTTGCTACATCGGGACATGAATTTGGTGGGACCATAGCTATATAGGAATTGACCTACATTATGAGACTACTCTCAGAGACTGATGACATGGGGAAAGTATGGTCCTGAGGTATTGGGGAAAATGTTTGTATGTTTTTCTTGTTGCATTGTTGAAGTAAACATCCTTCTGTAAAGCTAAACAATGTTAAGTGGTTAAATGGACCTGGGCTGCTAGTCATTAGCATCTAACAGTGGAAGGAACACTGCCAGTAAGGACTCCAGCTTAGACTAGAAAATAGAGAACCCCCAACCCCTTGGGACATCCTAGGACCCTGAAGGGAAATGTAGCCAAACTGTATCAGAGGAGACAGAGCACACTTGTTACATTATGTTGTCTCATTGGAGCTTCATAATAACTCATTTATAAATCATAGTCTCATTTTACAAATGAAAAAACCAAAGCTCAGGGAGATTCAGTGACCCAAAAAGTTTGAATAAAAGTCTTCTATTTATAATCCACTAAATTATAAGCTGCTTGAGGGCAGGGACTGATGGTAGCCTCTGTATGTCTCTCCAGCACTTAGCAGGGTTCCCAGGACATAACAAGCTCTTAATAAATGTTTACTGAATGGAATTGAATCTTTGGTACTAGGTCCAGTTTATATTCCAACAAACAGCTAACTCTATGCTGCCTGTACAAGTGAACAGGAAGATCTTGCCCAGGTCTACAAAGAAAATTAGTAAATTTGAATACTCTTTCTTATGTTTTAAAATGATCAGTAGTAATAAAGCATATTTATTTTTCAAGATGATCTGCAACTGAAGAGTGTGCCTTTGAACAAAGCAAACCAATTAAATTATTTGTACAGGCTAACTATACAGAGATATAAATTTCATATAAATTAACAAAAATATATTGCAGCAATCATTACTCCCTCTTCCTTAGATGCAAGTTAAAAGACTGCAAGAAGCATTAAGATCTCAGTAACCCCTGATAGAATGACAAGTCTATCCATGAGTCCGACTGTGGAACTTAGCCTTTCCAGAAGTACTAAGCACTTACAAAAGAACCTCTATCTTCTGTTTCAGGCTAATTTCTAGCTAAACAATAGAGACTTTTACTGAACAATCCTTATAGGTGAGTGCGGATTGCAGGAAATAGGTGGAAATTGTGGGAACACAGCACATTATCAACATTTCCCTGGGAAAAGATGGGATACAAATCACAAGAAAATGTAAATTGTGATCATCCAAATGAAAGGTTTTAACGTATTTCTAGGATAGCTCGACTCTCATCTGTTTCACCCAAAAAAAATTGCCTTGATAAGACTTAATATACTCCAGAAGAGATATTAATACCTCTTCTTGGTCTAAGAGGGGTTGTGGTGAAAGAAGGAATCTTAGATCCTAATCTACAAATTATTGCATTTAATGGGTTTCAGCCAGATAGGAATTCTGTGCCCTTCAAGCAGCTGTTCAATTCTGGCAAACTCCAGCATGAAGCCACAAGGCAAAGCCTATCCAATTTACCAAAAAAAAAAAGAAAAGAGAAAGAAAGAAAGAAAGAAAGAAAGAAAGAAAGAAAGAAAGAAAGAAAGAAGGAAGGAAGGAAGGAAGGAAGGAAGGAAGGAAGGAAGGAAGGAAGGAAGGAAGGAAGGAAGGAAGAAAGAAAGAAAGAAAGAAAGAAAGAAAGAGAAAACTTCACAAAAAATATGATAATACCATATTTAATAAAATTTCCCCTAGTAAGTAATACAATTAAAAAGTTGCCATTGCGGGGGTGGAGCCAAGATGGTGGAGTAGAAAGACTCACGTACTCTAGCTCTGAACCCACAGCCCGTATATTTCCTGCAAGAAGAACTCCCCACAAATTCTGAAGCACTGCAAGGCGCGCAGAAACACAGTGGAAAAGATTTCCGTTCCAGAGAGCCCTGGAGAGCCATCCCCAGGGTCCCTCGCACCCCGGAAAGCAGAGCCCATCCCTGAGCTGCCCTGGTCATGGCCCCAGAGGAGCAGATTGAAGCAGGCTTCAGGGACGGAATCTCCGGCAGCCGGAAAGGTCCCTCCACCCACAGACGCTACAGGTCAGTGAGAGAGACTTCTGGGCTGGCCAAGAGGGGAGTGGGGTGTCTCCGTGACTCGGGCCCCCTTGGGAGGAAGCGGCAGAGGGAGCGGCAGAGGCAGCAGTGTGGGCGCCTGGGACTCCCCGAGCAGCAGGCAGAAGTTCAGGGCCATTACTGAAAGCATAAACCCCCTGAGGGAACTGAGCCTGGGACACGGCCCTGCCCCCACCCACTCCATTACTGAAGGTCTCTGCATAAAGCCCCTGAGGGAACTGAGCCTGGGAGGCGGCCCTGCCCCCACCCAAGAACCAGAACTTAAGCTCACATTGAATAGCAGCCCCACCTGCTGCGGAAAGCCCATTTGACTCTCAGACCCCAAGCACTAGGGCGGATCTAGGCGGGGGTGCAGAGGAATCTCAGAAGTCAAGTAACTGGCTGGGAAAATGCCCAGAAAAAGGAAGCAAAATAAGACCATAGAGAGCTACTTTGATGGGGTGCAGATGTTCCCGCCTTTCAATTCTGATGACGAGGAACTATTCTTACCATCAGGGGAAGACGTGGAGGTCGGGGCCTCGGTATCCCAGACATCCGAGGTGGATGTCCGGTAGGCTCAGGCCATGGAAGAGCTCAAAAAGGATTTTGAAAATCAAGTTAGACAGGTGGAGGAAAAACTGGGAAGAGAAATGAGAGAGATGCAAGAAAAGCATGAAAAATGGGTCAATACCTTGCTAAAGGAGACCCAAAAAAATGCTGAAGAAAATAACACCTTGAAAAATAGGCTCACTCAATTGGCAAAAGAGGTTCAAAAAGCCAATGAGGAGAAGAATGCTTTCAAAAGCAGAATTAGCCAAATGGAAAAAGAGGTTCAAAAGCTCACTGAAGAGAATAGTTCTCTCAAAATTAGAATGGGACAGATGGAGTCTAATGACTTTCTGAGAAACCAAGAAATCACAAAACAAAACCAAAAGAATGAAAACATGGAAGAGAATGTGAAATATCTCATGGGAAAAACAACTGACCTGGAAAATAGATCCAGGAGAGACAATTTAAAAATCATGGGACTACCTGAAAGCCATGATCAAAAAAAGAGCCTAGACATCATCTTCCATGAAATTATCAAGGAAAACTGCCCTGATATTCTAGAACCAGAGGGCAAAATAAGTATTGAAAGAATCCATCGATCACCACCTGAAAGAGATCCAAAAAGAGAAACTCCTAGGAACATTGTGGCCAAATTCCAGAATTCCCAGGTCAAGGAGAAAATATTGCAAACAGCTAAAAAGAAACAATTCCAGTAATGTGGAAATACAATCAGGATACACAAGATCTAACAGCTTCTACATTAAGGGATCAAAGCGCATGGAATAGGATGTTCCAGAAGTCAAAGGAACTAGGACTCAAACCAAGAATCACCTACCCAGCAAAACTGAGTATAATACTTCAGGGGAAAATATGGTCTTTCAATGAAACAGAGGACTTTCAATCATTCTTGATGAAAAGACCAGAGCTGAAAAGAAAATTTGACTTTCAAACACAAGAATGAGAAGAAGCATGAAAAAGTAAACAGCAAAGAGAAGTCATAAGGGACTTACCAAAAGTGAACTGTTTACATTCCTACATGGAAAGACAATATTTGTAACTCTTAAAACTTTTCAGTATCTGGGTAGTTGGTGGGACCACACACACATGTACACACACACATGTACACACATGCATGCACACACACATACACACATGCACACACATACAGAGACAGAGAACACAGAGTGAATTGAATAGTATGGGACCATAGCTTAAAAGAAATTAAGGTAAATAGTGAGAGAGAAATGTAGTGGGAGGAAAGAGGGTGAATAAATTATATCTCATTCAAGAGGCAAGCAGGAGACTTTTTAGTGGAGGGAAAAAGAGGAGAGCTGAGAAAAAAACAAGAAGTTTACCCTCATCACATTCGGCTAAAGGAAGGAATAAAATGCACACTCATTTTGGTATGAAAACCTATCTTACAATACAGGAAAGTGGGGGAGAAGGAGATAAGCAAGGCGGGGAGGATGATGGAAGGGACGGGGAGGAGGGAGCAATTTGAAGTCAATGTTCAGGGAGGGACAGGATCAAAAGACAGAATAGAAACAATGGGGGCCAGGATAGGATGGAGGGAAATACAGTTAGTCTTACACAACACGACCATTATGGAAGTCATTTGCAAAACTACACAGATAGGGCCTATATTGAATTGCCTGCCTTCCCAAAGGGAATGGGTGGGGAGGGAGGGATGGGGAGAATTTGGAACTCAAAGTTTTAGGAACAACTGTTTACTATTGTTCTTGCTACTAGGAAATAAGAAATACAGTCAATGGGGAATAGAAAGTCATCTGGCCCTACAGGACAAAAGAGAAGATGGGGATAAGAGAAGGGAGAGATGATAGAAGAGAGGGCAGATTGGTGATAGGGAAAATTAGAATGCTTGGTGTATTGGGGTGGGGGGGAGGGGAGAAAAGGGGAGAAAATTTGTGCCCAAAAGAAAAAAAAGCCCAAAATTTTGTGAAAATGAATGTAAAAAGTTAAATAAATGAATTTTTATTTTAAAAAAAAAAGTTGCCATTGCCAGGCTTCTTAGGAAAAAAGGAGGTGCTTACAGAGACAAGTTAAGGAAGGCTATGGACACAGAAGGAGGGTCTTTTGTTGGTTACTTTAAAGAACAGAAGCAAGCTGGAACTTCCATATCTACTCAATGTGAATGGCCAAGTTGACACAGGTTGAAAAAGGAGCTGGTTATTCCAAGAATTCATAAAAGAGTAGGCAATTTTCAAATGATTCTCCTTAATTTGAGCTCTAGGAATCCACATATAACTTCCAATATGATTTTACACGGATAGACCAGGCTTAACCTCTATGATCCACTTGTAGAAAATGGGCCGATTAATAAGCCTGATATTACTGGGATGCCTTCATCAGACCATCTAAGGGATGAGAGACAGGATGTAGGATAAAGTGGGTGAGAGGGACTGTTTACAGCTGACAAAGGGCTTAAGAAATACTGGTCAACAGGAAACCACTGTCCTAATGGTTCTTCTCCCAGGGAAAAAACAAATAGCATGAACTGAACCTTAATAAGAACTACACAGGAGCCATGTAACCAAGCCAAAGAGTTGCAAAAGACAGTGAAATTCAAACAACTCTCACAGAGCTAAGTGGCTGCTAGCAGAATTTACACAGAGGGCTGGCCTCTCCTGGCCTTTTCCTATTCCCTCTGAAAATGCTGCTTTTTTACTCTACATGATATACAGACTGGACTTGTGGTATCATTTGTACTCAAAATTCCCCAGGTCTCATCTCAGATAAGGAAAGTCCATTTACCAATGTAAGTCTGTGCCTTCTCTTCGACAAAATTTGAATAACATTTCTTAACCTGAAGTCTGCAGACCCAATCCTTAGACATGGAATCCATGAAACTGGAAGAGGGAAAAAAAATCTATCTTTATTTCAATATAATTGGTTTCCTTTGTTATTCTCCTCTGTTTTATACACTTAAAAACCTTATTCAAAGATAGGCTTCACAAGACTGTCAAAGGGGTCTATGAGACAAAAAAGGTTATGAACCTCTGTCTTAGAGAGTACTGAGTGGAATTAAATGACTTTCTTAGGGCCACAGATTTGTATCAGAGGAAGACTTAGACTGAGTCCTTCTAGTTCTAAAGCCAGCCATTGCACCATGTTTCTCTCACCTTATGTGCCACTGGATAAAGTCACCATTACCTTTTGAGCACTAACATCGTGGGAGCATAGATTTAGAGCTAGACAGGCCCTCATAGGCCAACTAGTTCCAACCTTTATTTTACAGTTTAAGGAAATGATGATGCCCAGAGAGGTTTTGACTGACCCACAGTCATACAGTGAAGCAGCACTGAAGATGGGATTTGAATCCAGGCTCCAGTGTCAGTATTCCACACTGCCTTTTTACTGGTATTAGGTAGTAAAATTGGGCCTGTGAAAGGGAGTTCCACTTATCAGGAGCAGCCCAAGGGATCTCACATTAAGTCATCTAGATACATTTATTGCTCAATCATTTTGGTTATGCCTGAGTCTTCCTGATTCCATTTAAGGTGTTTTGGGCCAAGACACTGGAGTAGTTTGCCATTTCCATCACCAGATCATTTTACAGATGAAGAAACTCAGAAAAAGTTAAGGGAGTTACCCAGGATCATACAACTACTGAGTATCTGAGGCTGGATTTGAATTTAGGAAGATGAGTCTTCCTTAGTCTATGCCCAGTGCTCTTATCCACTGTGCCATGTGGTTTCCCTCTCCCAGATACTATGTCTTGTTAATAAAACATGCAGTGAAAACTATTCATATTCTATAGGTAAAAGCAATGTGAAAGATCCCCAGACCAGTGCCTGAAAGAAATGAGAGTCAGTTATCACAAAATGGTGCTGGAAATAGAATTCTCTTTTTCAATATGTTATGGAGAAACTTGTTTTAGCAAGAATTGAGTGGGATTTTTCCATCTAACCCCAAAAGGTAGACCCTTCAGTTCCTTGTACCTATCTGTTTCTTTTATCAAAGAAGAAATTGACTACAGCTTGTTCCAAGTATTTACCTGGGCTAAATTTAGATCTATTCCTCAGACATTTGGGGAAAAGAATATGCTTTGTTTTTTATTTTAAATCAACCCAATAAAGGTTGGTTGGCTTGTTGTTTTCTAGCTCAACTTCCATATTCTTTAGACCCCTGAGGGAACCTTTTAATACACATGGACCAGAAAAGAAGGTCCTGAGGAGAAAAGGATCCAAGATTTCAGTCTATCAAATTTCTTTGGTCACAACTCTTTAGGCAAGTATTATATTACTAAAAGAACTTTTCTTAAATGTTTTTCTTTGGGGTTTGCAAGGGCTTTTGTCCAGTTTCCTCCCAAGCCCACTTCATCTTTATTTTGACGATAAGTTAGGTTAGCACGAAGACAAAACTTTCTACTTCCTTTCCATAAAGGCCTTAAGCAAAATAGCGAGGGAGGTGAAATTTGTGTTTCAATGCACCCTACTACCTTTTCAGTTTTGAGTTTTTCCCCTACTTCAATATCATTGTTTTGTTATCACCTCAGGCTTTTGTCCATCCAAAGCGCCAGAAAGAAACTCCATGCATTGCATTCTGGCCATCTCCAGTCATCCTGATGAATATCTGGCCGCTAGACCCAGATGGCTCAGGAGAAGAAAGTGAGGTTGGTGACCTTGCACAGCCCTCCCTCCTTCAAATCAAAGTCAAGTACAAGTCATGTCATCATCCTGATGTCATGGTCCTCTTCAAGAATGAAGGACAAACACCGCAACATGCTTTAGTCTCTAATGAAGCCAGACCTTCTCCTAGCCAAGGTTCTTGTACCTTGTATCCCATCTCTTCCTGAGCCCTCCAGGAGATTGTTACTTGTTCTCTTCCTTCTTCTCTCTCAACCTATCTTTGTCCACTAGCCCCTTCCCTGCTACCTACAACCATGCCCAGGTTTCCACCATCCTTAAAAACTTTCACTTAATCCTGTCATTCTCTCAAGCTAATATCCTAAATTTCTTCTTACTTTCATAACCATAGCTTCTTTTTCCACATGTTCTGTTCAACTGGCCTGTTAACTATCCTTGGAACATGACATTTCATCAAGCACCTTGGTGATTTACCTACTGTAGATCTAGATCTGTCCTTACCTTGGCCTAATAAAATCCCTAGGGTAGGGACTGGTTTCTTTGTATCCTCAGTACCATAGTTTGCTACATTGCATACAGTAGGTACTTGTGCTGAGGAGTACTTAAACAAAACCGATCTTAAAAAGTTACCCCTGGGGAAAGGGCAAGGTGGGAGAGAGAGGAAATAGATGTTTGTCCACTGAAAACAACAAAACTTAATTCTTAAAAAGTTACCCCTTCCAAAAGCATTAAGGGATTCAATGGCTTTGGTTAAAGAAATGAATCCCTAAGAGTGGAATTTCAAGAATCAGTCAGCGGGTAGAGACAATATTTTTATAGACAGTGGGGATTTCCTCTATTTTTCTTCCCACAGTCCCCAGTAGGGAGCTATGCTTACAAAGATGTACAGTCATAGCTGTTGACTGACTCATTGACAGATATGAAGTGTTTGGATGGCACTGGGTTAATGAAGTTTTCAGCCTTTTTAAGAGGGCATTCATGTCTGCAAAAAGATTCTGAAGAAAGAAAAAAGGGCAGAAAGTTATGGAAGCATTTTATCATCACTGATCTATAAGTATGTGAAAAGAGTTAATTTCAGATAGATATAGATTGTGTATGTATGTATACACAAATATATTACATATACATATATACATGTACATATACATACATAAACACACATGTATATCCACACACGTGTGTGATAGCTACATTCTTGACACTGGACAGAGTACAGGGAATATTCAGATGTAGGGATATTTAAGAACCAATAGAGTAGTTAAAACTGGTAATCTGTTTGTGAAAAGGGCTGGACTTGGTGAAACCTAGGTGCCAATCCTGCCCCCCCAAACTATGACCCTGGCCAATTCCTTGTGAGAAACCAATGAAATAATATATGGTAAAAGAACTTCATAAATTTTAAAGAACTAAAGAAATGTCAGCTATTATTAAAACTCATTACTTCCAACGTTAGATAGGAACATTCTCTTTTCCTTCCTAGTAAGTGTCTAAAGTAGTATTTGAACTCAGGTCTTCCTGACTTCAGGTTCAGCACGCTTCAGTGAACCACCCAGAAGCACAAAGTGGCCAGAGACATGTATAAGATTATTCCTGTAGCAGCATGGAAGACAGATTAGAGAAGAAAAAATAGAGACCTGCCTTTTAAGATTACAAGAACTAGGGAGAGCTATTCAGTAAGTAGCATGAAAGAAGAAAAATGAAGGCAGAGATTTCAAGGGAAAGGTGAGAGCCCAGAGAATGATGAGAGTCACAGAGCTTGATATTCCCTTAAGCAAGCAATAGGTTTCTCCATGGAAGAATGGACATAAGTGTCAACAGCAAATGAGAAGGGAGAGGTATAGAGGAAGTTGGGGTGAGGGACAACTTGGACCTAGTGCAGGAAAAAGGGGGACAGCAGAGCAACCCAAGGAAAGTGTGGAGTTCAGCAAACCCAAAAAGAGGAGGGAGAGAATAATGAGGTGAGACCCAGAGGATCCTAGAACTTTCCACTGTATCTTCCTTCATAAAGACAAAATCCACTGGGCTGCCTTTCCAGTCAAATGATAAGTAAGGAATTGTTTTCTTTTTTCCTCTCCTCCAATTAAGAATGAGTGGAAAGAAAATTGGATCCAGAAGGCAGGCAGGCATCTCGTGTAGGCTGTTAAGCACCTGCCATTCAGCTCTTGCCTTATAATCCCTCCCTAATCAGCTGCAGCTCCCATAAATAAGCCCTGGCAGGAGGCTAGCCAAGAAGCCAACTGCTAACGCCAAAATGGAAACTCTATAGTGATGCTTCTGTTGTGTGCCAGTTATCCCATGGAAATGAGCGAGGTGACTGTTTCTGATTCAAGTCCGTAAAAGAGTGGCCTCCTCTAGTCAGCCCCTATAAGGACACTAAGAAGTTAATTATGTACTACCTTTTATTGCTCCTTAATTGTTTTATGTGTAAATCCTGTCTCCCCCCCACCCTCCCAATGGGAAGCTTTCCAAGGCTGACTCAAACACCACCCTGCCCTTAAAAAATTAAGTGATTTTCCTCACTAACTTGTATTTACTTAATGCTTCTTCTGTATTTAATCACACTTGTATTTTCTCATTTTTTCCTAGAGGGGAGAAGCTAGGTGTCCCAGTGGATATATATCTGCAGGGTCTAAAGTCAGAAAAACCTGAATTCAAATCCTACCTCAGAGACCTATAACTTCATTGTTGTCTTAGTTTATATATTTCTTTATTTTTAGTTTTCAACATTCACTTTTATAAGATTTAACGCCCCCTCCTTGCCCTCTCACCTCCCCAAGATGGTATGCAATCTGATATAGACTAAACATGTACAATTATATTAAACATATTTCCACATTAATCATGTTGTAAAGAAGAATTAGAATCAAAGGGGAAAACCACAAGAAAGGGAGGAAAAAAGAAGGAAAAAAGGGTATGCTTCCATCTGCATCCAGACTCCATAGTTCTTTGTCTGGAAGTGGATAGCGTTTCCATCATGGTCTGTTGTCTTTTTTAGGAAATTGCCACAGTCACCCCAAAACTCAGCAAACACCTCCCTGATCCATTAGCAGCCATCAACATAGAGGCAAGGCCAGCCAAAAGATTGCAACTCGATGAATGTTCAGATGATGGTTACCATTTTTTAGCAAGATGTTTTAATTAAGGTATGTACATTGAGCTTTTTAAAGATATAATACCTTTTCACTCAGACTACAGTATAGTGTAAACATAATTTTTATTTGCACTGGGAAATTGAAAAAAATCACCTGACTCATTTTATTGTGAAGTTCACTTTATTGTGGTGGTCTGGAACCAAACTTGCAATATCTCTAAGGTATACCTGTGGTTGTTCGCTTTTTGTCTCCACCATTAGACCAGGGAGCTTTTTTACCTGTGTCTTTTGGCTTTCTTTGTATGCCCAGAAATTAGCACAATGATTAAGACATAGTACTTAATAAATGCTAGTTGACGTGACTTTATTTGACAGCATAGCAATACCAGAAAAATGCTAGTATTATAGAAATGGGCGTTGCTTTCATGGAAAGTTTGAGACTTATAAAAGAGCTTTGTAATTCCTAAAAGTAATTAAGTGAACTTTCTTCCTCTTTTTCAACCCAATTCAGTAAATGCCCCTTAATGCCTCTTTTGTGTTTTTCTATGGCAAACCCGAAGCACTGAGCTATATCTCTGACATTGCACTCAAATATGGATATTCCATGGGGCCTCTCTATCCTCAAGAATGTACGAGCTCTGTAGATTTGAGGAGAAATATAGATCCTATTTTACTCCAGCAGTAAGATGAGCCAACAGACCTGTATGCTGGGAAACCAATGCTATCTTCAAGCTATCTTTCTCAATTCTGCAGAAGCTAGAGGGATTCTACATACTTTTCTTTCCCAATCACATGTTCTGTCTATAAAATATCTTGGCCTGACTTCTCTCCTGAATTCTAGAACTTCATCTCAAACAACCTACCATATGTCTCCACCTCGATATTTTATCAGGTAGAGCAGTTATTACTGGGCCACTCATCAAAAGCCCAGTTTCTAACCCAGAAGCATAAAGGAATGAAACTGTAGTTAAAGACAGTGGGTGGGAAAAGGTGTTGCCATTGGAGGCTGTGTGTGTGTTCATCCTTCATTGCCAAAGAAGACCATGCCATCAAAGAAATGATGGCATGACTTGCACTTGACTTTGTTTTGAGTGAGGGAGGGCTGTGCAGGTCACCAGCCTCACTTCTCCTCCAGAGCCATCTGAATCCAGTGACCAGATATTCATCAGGATGATCTGCATCCTCCAGGCAGGATAACTGGAGATGACCCCGGATGAGGCAGTTGGGGTTAAATGACTTGTCCAAGGTCACACAGCTAGTGAGTGTCAAGTGTCTGAGGTGAGATTTGAACTCAGGTCCTCCTGACTCCTGCACTGGTGCTCTATCCACTGAGCCACCTAGCTGCCCCTTTTGAAAGCTGTATAGCACAGTGGAAAGAGGACTGGAGCTGGAGTCTGATAGCCTGAGTTTAAATTCTGTCTCTGTTACTTGGTAATCTGATTTAAGTGAGTCACTCCTTTCTGAGCCTCCATTTCCTCATCTGTAAAATGAAAAGTTTGTATTAAATGGCCTTCTATGTCCCTTCCAGTTCTAATCTGTAATCCTGTCATTCAACAGTGGCAGCAGATAAGCCTCCAGAATATCTAGCACAATAGCAAATGATAATGGCTGCTCAATATTTTTTTAATGAATTGGGACAGATGAGATATCCCACTATCAACTTTCTGATATTTATAAATGATATTTTTCCCTCCTTCCTCTAAATCCAATGATTCTGTGGCTATTCGCTTTGGCGCTACATTCATAATTCATAATTTAGTCCATCTGAAATTTGTTGGATATTTATCTTCATTGATTTAAAAAAAAATCTAAATCAGACAAAGGGCAAAGGGACAGGTGAGGCATTACTCTTTTGTCTTACTTAAATCTTGACACCTCCAGTTTCTCTCTGAAAATCATCATGCTGTTGCACCTCTCTAATTATATTATTCCTCTAATTAAAAACATTAAAGTATCCCTATTATCTAACAAATCAAATATTGGCATTCAAGGCTCTCTCATCTATTTCCAACACACCTAAGCTTTTCTTATGCTACTCCCCTTCATGTATCTCCTGTATGTCTCAACATTTCGTTCTCATCTCCTCTAACTTTTCATGGTACTTTGAGTGTCCCCTTTACCCCTATTTCATTCTGCCTTTTATTTTAGTTATTTTGTTATTAGGGTACATATCTTTAATACCATTCCTTCCCCACAAGAGATTATAAGCTCCTTGAGGTCAAGGACTATATATTTAAAAAAAATTATCCTTCATGCTTAACACAATTATACTATTAACTATTTAGAATGAATTCCATTTCCCTCCTTTTTTGTAAGAATGTGCTCTCTTTGTCTGCCACTACTTTTTCTGGTAATAGGTATGGCCTATAGGTAATGCTATCCAAATGAAGCAGATAAATGGCCTATAGGTAATGCTATCCAAATGAAGCAGATAAATGGCCGCAAGAAGTCAAGGCTACTAGTTGTTTAAGGTTTCTGAGCAGGCACAACTCAAATCTTCTCTCTTCTCCTGGTTTTGTATTCTACCACCTGACCCTAGACCACCCTTTTCATTTGCTTCTCAAATGCTCCTGATCCTGGCAAGGACCACAGCTCTATACCTAACGGCCTTCTGAGATCATCTATCCCTAGTTCTACAGGAAAACCCAATCCCTCTGGCTCTACCCTGAGTGCTGACCTTTTGTGGCAGCTTTTCTCTACCCTGTTGCTTGAAAAGTCTTGGCCAGTGCCATAGCGAATATCTCACTGGCTCTTAACCAAAGCAGGTAAATCCTGCCCTTTCCCAGGGTTAGGGACAGAAAGAATACTTTAATCTCATTCCTGATAGTACTAGATTTAAGTGAAAGTACCCAAACACAATAGAACAATTTGATAAAAAGTCTGAATTTCTCCACTGCTGGATGAGCACAGCATCTACTTAGAATGCCCCATCAACCAACAAGCCATGTTAAGCACTGCCCACATTAGTTAAATTTTTCTTGGCTAGCCTTCCCCAGCATTGCAAGAAGTTCAAAAGTTTTATTTGCGAATAATAAAAGCTAAGAGTGAGAGGGAGCATGGTGCAGTAGATGGCTAAACTGCAAGACTGGAAGCCCTGTGTTCAAATCTAGCCTGTAACACATAGGGGTTATATGATCCTGGGCAAGTCAACCAGTCAACCTCTGAGTACTTCCAAACAACTCTGTAATTTTTAAATTACAAAGCAGGTGCTCATCTGTATTGACAGAGAAAATTCTACCCTCCTACCCACAAAAAATAAAGGGTTCTTCTGGAATTTGCGAATTTTTGAATGAAGAGTTTAGCCTTGTTCCAACCAGGCTATGGTCTGCATTTTCAGGTCATTTGAACTTAGTTCTGGCAAAAGTCTGTTCCTCTTCCTCTCCCTCTTATTCCTCTTTGATGACTAGATGAGAGCCTCCCATTCACATTTCCAAGAGGGTTCTAAACTGTGTCAGGGTTCTCCAGGTCTTCCTTCAGAAACAGTCCCCTGAAAACCTCTAAGATCTTTTGTAACCAGCCAATAGATTGTCATCAATAAAGACTGAGCCCGAATACCACATGTATGCAACTCCTTAGAAGACCAAGCCAGTTTGTTGAGAATGAGGACTTCTAAGGAGTGCCCAAATTAGAGGGGCTAAAGCTGAAATGAAAAGCCAAGTACCAGAGGGGAGATTTCAAGCCAGGTTGTCCACATAAGATCAGGAAACCCACAAAGAGTGGTGTCAATGAAATGACTACTTGTCTGATGTATTTTGAATGAAGTTTGAGTCTGTTATGACAGCGATCTGTGTTCCTCTTATATTCTGGTGATGGGTCAGATCCACTGAGCCACCTCTTCTAACTCAGTTGCTCTGACAAAGCTTAGACAGTTGGCTTCATTTGCAAGGGAGGGGAGAAGAAGGAGAGTATTGTCCTTTAAGGAATAGCCCAATTTAGGATCAAAGTGACTCGGCCCTGTCAACAACCAGAAGCCACCCCTTTGACCTAGTCACCCTGCCTATAAAAAAGCACCCTCTCCTTTTAGACCTGTTATTTCAGGGTGGAAAAATGATTTAATGCTAAAGCAGATTTTAAGCAAACAAATGAGTATTTTAAAAGTTCGAATAATTTGGAGGGGGTTTTGAAAAGAAAACTTCAGACTGTATTTTTGTGGTACACATATGCTTAGTTTTTAAATAATAATGACGACATGCAGCAGGAGAGTTAAGGAATGTTGCATTCATAAAATTTAGTGGAATATCAAGCACCCTTTTTGAAACTACTGTAGCAGCCAAGATACCATGAAAGCATAGGAATGCATTGTACAACTTGTGTTCTGCATTGGTTATCCCATTTTATTTTGTCTCAGGCTACTGCTGGGATGGGGTGGGAGGATCCTTAATAAACCAGAGTGCAACTAGTTCTACCCTAATAGAATATAAGCTCTCTGAGGGCAGGGATTGTTTCATTTTTGTCTTTATATCTCCAGCCCTAGTAAAGTACTTGTGATACAGTAGGTGCATAATACATGCCTGTTCATTGATTGACTGATTGAAGGATCATTAATTGTCACCTATTGCCATAGATCTCTAGGCAGAATGAAGACAGTTTGGTGTAATGGACAGAGTGCTGTACTTGGAATTAGGAAGACATTGGTTCAAATCCCACTTCTCACAGTCAGCTTGAGGATCTGGAGTCAAGAACCAAGCTCTCCTGGTTCTCAGTCTAGTACTCAATCCACTACACCCCATCTACATCTTTGTTTTCTCTCCATTCTTTCCACCTTCCTTTTTTCCTCCCCTCCATCTTCACTCCATGCTGGACCTCTCCCCTCATCCATTCTGTAACCTCTCATTCGCATTTGGCTCATCTGAAATGAGATGAATTAGCCACTGATAAGTAATAAGTGCCTGCCCTGGCCTCCATAACGCCAGGACATTTCCATGCCAGGACAAAACCATAAAGTGTCTTCCCATCATTTAGTTCCGGTCTCTAAACCCTACACTCCAAGGAGCTAGAGATATTTAAAAGTACTTCAGGCCAAGAGAAAGAAAAGTAGAAAGACACACATATGCTAGCACCAAACCCACATATAAAATAACCTGTAAAATACCTGTAAAGAAGAACTACCAACAAATTCTGGAGCAGCGAAAGTCACAGAACAACAGAGTGGAGGAGATTTCTGTCCCAGAGAGACCAGAAAAACTGACACCAAAGGTCCGTCGCACACCAGACCCAGAGCAGAGCCGAGCCCTGCCCTGGCCCTGTGGCCCCAAGAGGAGCAGATCTGAGCAGGCTTCAGGGATGAATCTCCAGCAGCCACAGAGTTCCCTCCACCCACAGGTGCCAAAGGTCAGTGAGAGGGCCTGTTTGGCTGGCTGAAAGTGGAGTGGGGTGTCTCTATAACTCAGGCCCCCTTGGGAGGCAGCAGTGGAGGAAGCAGCAGACACGAGTTCCCAAAGCAGACAGGAGCTTGGATCCATTATCGAAGGTCTCTGCATAAACCCCCTGAGGGAACTGAGCCCTGTGTGGTGGCCCTGCCCCCACCCGAGCAGCTGAACTTAATCTTACATTGAATAGCAGCCCTGCCCCTGCCAAAAGCCCTGAGGCTGGGAAGCAACATTTGAATCTCAGATCCCAAGCACCAGCTGGGCAGATCTGGAGGCAAGGTGGGTGTGGAAAGGAATCTCAGAAGTCAAGTAACTGGCTGGGAAAATGCCCAGAAAATGGAAAAAAAAATAAGACCATAGAAAGTTGCTTTCTTGGTGAACAGATATGTCCTTCCTTCCTTTCAGATGAGGAAAGAGAAACCCCTAGGAACATTGTGGCCAAATTCCAGAATTCCCAGGTCAAGGAGAAAATATTGCAAGCAGCTAGAAAGAAACAATTCAAGTATTGTGGTAATACAATCAGGATAACACAAGATCTAGCAGCTTCTACATTAAGGGATCAAAGGGCATGGAATAGGATATTCCAGAAGTCAAAGGAACTAGGACTCAAACCAAGAATCACCTACCCAGAAAAACTGAATATAATACTTCAGGGGAAAAAATGATCTTTCAATGAAATAGAGGACTTTCAAGCATTCTTGATGAAAAGACCAGAGCTGAAAAGAAAATGTGACTTTCAAACACAAGAATGAAGAGAAGCATGAAAAGGTAAACAGCAAAGAGAAGTCATAAGGGACTTACCAAAAATGAACTGTTTACATTCCTACATGGAAAGATAATATTTGTAACTCTTGAAACTTTTCAGTATCTGGGTAGTTGGTGGGATTACACACACACACACACACACACACACACACACACACACACACACATACACGTGCACACGCACACAGAGAGACAGAGAGTACAGAGTGAATTGAATAGGATGGGATCATATCTTAAAAAAATGAAGGCAAATGGTGAGAGAGAAATGTATTGGGAGGAGAGAGGGAGAAATGGAATGGGGCAAATTATCTCTCATAGAAGAGGCAGGCAGGAGACTTTTTAGTGGAGGGAAAAAGAGGGGAGGTGAGAGAAAAACATGAAGTTTACTCTCATCACATTTGACTAAAGGAAGGAATAAAATGCACACTCATTTTGGTATGAAAACCTATCTTACAATACAGGAAAGTGGGGGAGAAGGGGATAAGCAGGGTGGGGGGGATGATGGGAGGGAGGGCAAGGGGAGGAGGGAGCAATTTGAAATCAACACTCTTGGGAAGGGATAGGATCAAAAGACAGAATAGAAGCAACGGGGGGCAGGATAGGATGGAGGGAAATATAGTTAGTCTTACACAATACGACCATTATGGAAGTCATTTGCAAAACTACACAGATATGGCCTATATTGAATTGCCTGCCTTCCCAAAGGAGGGAGGAATGGGGAGAAGTAGGAACTCAAAGTTTTAGGAACAAGTGTCAAGTATTGTTCTTGCTACTAGGAAATAAGAAATACAGATAATGGGGAATAAAAAGTTATCTGGCCCTACAGGACACAAGAGAAAATGGAGACAAGGGAAGGGAGGGATGATAGAAGAGAGGGCAGATTGGTGATAGGGAAAATTAGAATGCTTGGTGTATTGGGGTGGGGGGAGGGGCCAAATGGGGAGAAAATTTGGAACCCAAAATTTTGTGAAAATGAATGTAAAAAGTTAAATAAATAAATTTATTAATAAAAAAATGCATTGAAAAAAAATAAAAGTATTTCAAATCAATCATCCTACTCCTCTTTAAAAAAAAAAAGAAATCTTGACCTATCACATTTAGCCAGTAAAGAGGCAAAAACACTTGAGTAGGGGTGGTGGTGAAAGACACAAAATGTTGACTGTCTAACACAGTCAGCCCAGGAGGAGTCATTAGTCCTTCACCCTGGAGGGGGCTGGGAGAAAAAGATGAGTTGTAGCCCAAGGGCAGCTGGGCTACAGAGAAGTATGGACAGGAAGAGGACCATGAGGTAAAGTTAAGGGATTATAGTCACTGTAAAAAAGAAGTATGCCCACCCAGGGAGAATGTGCATGTTGTAGGAGGGAAATGTACCCTGAAACCTCTCCCCAACCTGTTGGTACCCTGGGACAATTTCCCATGCTAGTTTCTGTTGTGTTTGTCCTTCGTTGCTGAAGAAGACCATGCCCCCAGAGAAATGATGACATGACTTGCACTTGACTTTGTTTTGAGTAAGGGAGGGCTGTGCAGGTCACCAGTCTCACTTCTCCTCCAGAGTCATCTGATTCCAGTGACCAGATATTCATCAGGATGACTGGAGACAACCCAGGATGCCCTGGGAGACCTTGGGCCCTTTAGGCAAAGGTCCTTGAAGGTACTCACTTAGGGTGAGGTAATGTCCATTCATTGAATAGGCCTCTTAAAGAAAGAGTTAGGGCAGCTAGAAATGACTGCAAAAAGAACAACTCCCTCAACGCAATCCTAACTCAGAGAATGGTCTATTGTGAGGTTTGACAAGAGGTACAAGCATAAAGCAATGGAACAGATCCCATAAAATGATCTGAAAACTGCTTCAATAACTTTTTAGTCAATACCTCACATGTTAGATGATCTTGCCGCTGTAGGTAGCAACAAATTTATGAATAAGCGTTTTTTTCTAATAGCTGGAGCCAAGACAGGTAGAACTGAAATATGAGCTCTCTATTTTAACCATACCATTAGGTCACTGAGTTCTCCTTCCTGCTCAGGAAAGGGGACTATTCTGGGACCCATACAAAGGGATGGAATGTATAGTAATAAGAGGAGGGAGAGAGAAAGGGAACCCCCAAAATATTGGTGAAGATATCCGTTTCATATGTTGGAGACTTCCAATGTTTGTGCATTTTATTCATTTACTGAGGCACTGTTAAAAAAATTGAAGTGCTTCACCAGATAGATTGTTACCCAAATCAAGCAACAATATTTGCTAAATATCTACTAGATGTCAGGAACTGTGCTAAGTGATGAGAATGCAAAGACAAAAAAGAAATAGTCCTACTTAAAGAACTTGCTTTCTATTAAATGAGATTAACTAGCCCAGTAGGCAAATGGGAGGTCAAAACAAGACTAGTTCTGGTAGAAACAAAGATAAACTGAAATCCTCTGTAAATATGGGCCTTCCCGCTCATCTAATCTTGAGTCCATACTAGTAATAAGAGCTTGAATTTATATATCACTTTACCTACATCATCTCCTTTGATCCAACAGTGTGAAGTAGATGCTATCATTATTCCTATTTTACAGAGGTTTCTTTACAGACTTCCCCAGGGTTGCTTTGCTTGTACGTGTCCAAGGAAGGATTCAAACCTAGGTCTTCCTGGCTTCAAGCCCAGCACTTTATCCACAATGCCACAGGAGATAAGGTAGTAAAATGTTCTTTGGGAGAGTTGGGGGAATCATTTTAAAAATAGAGGAAACTACGATTCAAGGGCAGCCCTAAAAGCTGTATCTCTCAGGTGGGAAAGTTAAAGCTTTTGAAGGGGAAGAAGTCCAAGATATGTGGAGGCCAAGGAGCCCAAAATATGCATAGGACATGTGCTATTGGATGAAATAATTAAGAAAACATGCCTAATCTCCTAGGGAAACATAAATCATCTCATGCCACTTTCTAGGCAGATACTTTATGGCAGAGGTCCTAATTTTTCACAGCTGTACTGGTAAGACAAATGGATATGGGGGGAGGGAAGGAAAATGAGGTAGGAAGAACAAATGGGGGATGGGAGGGAGAAAGTGGGGGAAGAAATAATAAGAAAGAGGCATGTGATCAGAAAATCTTTGGAGAGTTAAGAGGATTAAGGTCTCTCTATTCTGACATGAGGGTCTTTTGGTTGGATAAATATTCAGCCTGATTCCTCTGCAGTCAAAGGACATAAAGCAAGTCCTGAGGAGTAGTGTGTGAAGTTAATATGCAAATGTATAATTCTCTCGCTGACAGCATATTTCTCCAGAAGGGAGAATGTCATGGGCTCCATTAAACACTAATTTCTACATAACCTTTAAAATCCAGCTCAAATGTCATTTCCTCCATGAAGCCTTCCCTGATCACTTCCCATCAGACCTCATCTAGTACTGTATTTAATAGCTTTCTACTGTATTTATGCAATGTTGTATACTACACTTGCTTGTGTTTGTATTATCCTCTCCACTAGACTGCATACAGTAGGAATTTAATAATGTTTCTTGAAAATGAAGGATTGACTCTTCATCCCTTCTGTCCCCTAGCTCCCCTTTTTCTTTCCCTCTCTGACTCTCTTTTATTTCTTCTCTCTAGTGCCATCATCATCAAAGGGAAAAAAATCACCAAGCACAGAAAAGAGGGAGTCAGGTTTTTATAGACAGTGTGGTATTGTGGAAAGCTCACTGGATTTGGAGTCAGAGGGTCTAGATTTTCATCTTGATGATGCTATTTGTAAACTGTGTGACCTTGGATAAGTTACTTCCTCTTTCAAGAATTCAGTTTTTTCATCTGTTACATAAAGGGGTTAGATTAAATGACCAATAAGGTCCACCTTCTAGTTTAAAAAGCTCTAAATTGGGTTTGGAGGCTGGGTAACTTGGCTTATTATATTGTCTCAATTGTGAAGAAAAAGATACAGACAGCTTCCTGCTGCCCCTTTCCCCACTCTGAGATAGCTATTAATCTTGCCTGCTCAGTGAACATCTAACACTGTTTCAAATATAGTCCTACATGCTACAATCTTGCCCCATCCCACCTGTGTTAGCCCGACAACTTAAAAAATGTTGTGGCTTTGAGGAATATGGTCATTGAAACATGTCCCTAAAGTACTAATGGATCATGCAAGGCAATATTTGTTGATTATTAAGAAACTATTAAAAGATTTAGATCATTGCTGGTAGTTGAATAAATATAGGATGAATTTCCATGACAGAAGTGCATATGAGCATTTCCCCCACCCCCTCAAGGCTCTGGTAAATGATATATTTTCTACTAAAATACATGTCTAATTTCTATATTGCTATGTGATTACCAGGAAATCCATGTGATCAACATTGGAAAGTACTCATTGTTCTCCTTCATATAACTACCAGAAAACAAGTTGGTCAAATCAGATTTCTACTAAAATTATTTCTCAAAATAGTTAATTTCATAGTGTTCTGTCAGCTTTTCATATGTATACATTATAATATGGATTTTTAGAAAAGGTAAATTAAAGTGAGATAAATTGGCTTTTGAATAGGGATAGGAACTGGATCTTCAAGTCCCTCTTCATAAATCTTTCCCAAGAAACTGGGACCTAGGAACAGAGTCTCCTTCCTCTGAACTCATGGCTCTTGTTCTTCTTACTCACAGGATCATAGCAAGAACCATAGTCATTTCTAGAGTTAGAGGTAGATGTGACTTTAGGGGTCAGGGTCCATCGTGATCATTTTACAGGAGAAGAAACCAAGGCCTAGATAGATTGAGGGACTTTCCTAGTATCCCACAGATAACAAGTGTCTGAGATGGGATTTGAACCCATGCCTACTTGACTCTGAGTAGAGGCAGCTAGGTAGGGCAGTGGATAGAGTACCAGTGCAGGAGTCAGGAGGACCTGAGTTCAAATTTCACCTCAGACACTTGACACTCACTAACTGTGTGACCTTGGGCAAGTTACTTAACCCCAATTGCCTCCTCCTGGGTCATCTCTGGTCATCCTGATGAATATCTTGTCACTGGATTCAGATGGCTCTGGAGGAGAAGTGAGGCTGGTGACCTGCACAGCCCTCCCCCACTCAAAACAAAATCAAGTGCAAGTCATGTCATCATTTCTCTGATGGTATGGTTTTCTTTGGCAACGAAAGATGAACACACAACTTTCCAGATCATAGCATCAATATCTCAGAGCTTGAAGGAACTCCAGAGTCATCCAATCCAACCTAAACCTAGACTTACCCTTGACAACATACCTGACAAGGGGTCGCTCAGCCCCTGCTTTGAGTAATGGTTGTTCCCATTACCGTTTGGGTAAGCTCTAATCATTATGATACTTTTGTTTATATCAAGAGTAAATCTATTTCTTTTTGATTTTGTACATTGTTCCTAGTTCTATCCTAATGGTTGAAGAAAAGCAACTCTAATCCCTCTCCTGTGCTAATCAAGCAATAAATATTTATTAAGCACTTATTATTTACCAGGCACTGTGCTAAGGCCAAGACTCTTAAGAAATTAAAAACTATAACATTCCCTAACACTGCGAAGCTTACATTCTATTAGGAGAAAAATAGCACATGAAATATTCAGGCAGCATAGAAGCAAGGTAACCTTAGAGGATAAAAGACTATAGCGTCTAGGGGTAGCAGGAAAGGTCTTCTGTAGAAAATGGAATTTGAGCTAAGTCTTGAAGGAAGCCAAGGAGTTAAGGAGCGAAGGTGACAAGGCAGAGTATTCCAGGTATAGGGGACAGCCAGTGCAAAACACAAAGAAAGATGAAATATGGAGTGCTGGGTGTACAGGATTTAAGTAGAGCTAAATAGGCTCTAGAGTTCATGGAAGAGACTAATGTATAAAATATCGTAAAGAAAGTAAGAGATTAAGTTAGCCTAAGATCAAATATAAACTCTAAGATAGTTGATCCTAGTGTTAATATGAAGCCGCTGGAGTTTATTGAGTAAGGTGGATGTCATCGTCAGGCCTGTCTTTTAGGAAAAACATTTGGGCAGCTATGTGGAAAATGGTGCAGAGAAACTTGAGGCAGAGAGGCCACCTAAGAGGTCTTGGCAAAAGACAGGAGCAACGCGATCAGTGCAATGACCAGGTAAGGTTCTAGAGTACCAGTGCTCCTAACAAAGAGGTGGTGATGAACTTGAGATGCAGAATGGCTGCATTTTTTATATGGCCATGGTAGGAACTGGGAGAAAGAGAGTGAGGAGAAAGCGAAGGCAATGAGTAAAGACAGCTGTTTTCCTAACCTATCAATTGATACAAAAAAAGGAACCAAAAGAAAGTTGAGAGAGAGGCAGACACAGACAGACAAGGACAGACAGAATGAAGATCATTTCTTGCTTAAATTTTTTTTTAATCTGCTGTTTAACACTTTGGGGATGTCTCTCAGGATATCTTGCATGAGTTTTTTTTTTTTTCATATTCCTATCTCCTGGTGTGTTAACTGATTCAGTTGCCCTGTTCTATAAGTTTTACATTGTGTCATCACCTTTCTTTACTTTGCTCATTTTTCATTTTGTTTTTTATCTTCTATGTGGTATTCTTTTTAGCCATTTTTCTTCTCTTTCATGTTTCTCTTTGTTGTTTTTATGTGGAAAGTGTGGGTAAATTGGTTTCCTTCAGTTCTCTTGCTCTGACATCTTGGATCAGTCTGACAGTATATAACTAGGTAATAGATTCTGTGTTATAAACTGGGGTTTTAAGAATGAAATGGGAATGATTTTCCATATGGAAAAACAACCTGACCTAAGGCACAGAGCCAAGAATAAGTATGATACATCCATGGGACAGCAAGATCACCAGTATTACTAAAATAATGGGTGTATGTTAGAAATTGGTAAGAATTATGGTTTGCTAGGTAAAGTAAAGCCAATTTATGGAAGGTTTGAAAGCTAGGTAGACAAGTTTATATTGATTTCTGTGAGCAAAAAATAATTATCAAAGATTTTTGAGCAAATGAATGACATAATAAAAGCAGGGTTTGTACATAATTAGTCTAGAAGTAGTGTGTAGCTTGAATTGGATAGGAGAGCCTGGGATTCGTACAAAAACAGCCTTCCAGGGCAATGTGGACACAAACTACCAAAATGACTCTATGACTTTCTCACTTATTACTTCTCTCTGGCATGGTGTTGACCTAGCCTTGACCTAAAGTAACATGGCAAACTTTTCCTGCTATTCTTGTTTCAAGACCTATCCCAAGTACCAGGTAAGCGATATGGAGGTGGGTGTTTTAGTGGACTTCAGGCTCCATTTGAGTCCGTAGTGTGATAAAGCATTGCTCCTTCAATCTTTGGCTGCATTAAAAGAGGCAGTATTCAGACAGAATGATAAGGCCACTGTATTCTGCCCTGATCAAATCATATTTGGCATACTCTGTTCAATTCTAGAAGGCACATTTTGGGAAGAAAAAGGGTGAACTAGAGAATGTATGGAGAAAGGAAAGCATGAAAGTGAAAGGACTCAAATTCACACCACAAATGACTTGGAAAAGTCTGGAAAAGAGAAGATCTGGGGAGGAGGCGAGCAGACCATGGTAGCTGACATAAAATTTGGTGAAGTTTCCTCTGTGTCAAAGGGATTATACTGCTTTGCTTCATCTCAGAGGTCAGAACTGAAAAAACAATATAGGTAAAAGATATAAAGGGGTATTAATGTCAAGAAGAGCCATTCTTGAGAGCGCTATGAAACACAGAAGTGACAGACTGGGAATGAAACTCTGTTCCCACTCATTGGAGTTCTTAAATCACAGGTTGAATAAAATGCACACTCATTTTGGTATGAAAACCTATCTTACAATGCAGAAAAGTGGGGGAGAAGGAGATAAGCAGGGTGGGGGGGAAGAAGGGAGGACAATGGGAGGAGGGAGCAATTTGAAATCAACTCTCTTGGGGAGGGACAGGATCAAAAGACAGAATAGAAACAATGGGGGGCAGGATAGGATGGAGGGAAATACAGTTAGTCTTACACAAGACAACTATTATCGAAGTCATTTGCAAAAATACACAGATATGGCCTATATTGAATTGCCTGCCTTCCCAAAGGGAATGGGTGGGGAGGGAGGGATGGGGAGAATTTGGAACTCAAAGTTTAGGAACAACTGTCGAGTATTGTTCTTGCTACTAGGAAATAAGAAATACAGTTAATGGGGAATAGAAAGTGATGTGGCCCTACAGGACAAAAGAGAAGATGGGGACAAGAGAAGGGAGGGATGATAGAAGAGAGGGCAGATTGGTGATAGGGAAAATTAGATTGCTAGGTGTATTGGGGTGGGGGAGGGGCCAAATGGGGAGAAAATTTGGAACCCAAAATTTTGTGAAAATGAATGTAAAAAGTTAAATAAATAAATTTTAAAAAAAGATAATCAAGAGAATTAATGGAAAAAACATGCAAAGAAAGGTAGTCTGGCCATACAAGATCTAAAACCATATCATAAAGCAGTAATCATCGAAGCTGTTTGGTACTGACTAAGAAATAGAGTGGTGGATCAGTGAAATAGATTAGGTGCACAAGACCCAGGAGCAAATGACTATAGTAATCTACTTCTCGATAAACCCAGAGACTCTAGCTTCTGGAATAAGAACTCACTATTTGACAAAAACTGCTGGGAAAACTAGAAAACAGTATAGCAGAAACTAGTCATAGGCCAACATCTTATACCATATACCAAGAAAAGGTCAAAATGGGTACATGATTTAGACATAAAGGGTGATACCATAAGCAAATTAGGAGAGCAAGGAATAGTTTACCTGTCAGACCTATGGAAAAGGGAAGCATTTATGACCAAACAATAAATGGAAGATAATATGAAATGCAAAATGGATCATTTTGATTACATTAAATTAAAAGATCTTTGCACAAACAAAAACAATACAATGAAGATTAGAAGGAAAGCAGAAAAATAGGAAACTTTTTTTTACAGAAAGTGCTGTGATAGAGCCCTCCTTGCTCAAATATATAGAAAACTGAATCAAATTAATAAAAATACAAGTCTTTCCCTAAATAATAAATGTTCAAAGGATATGAACAGGTAATTTTCAGATGAAGAAATTAAAGCTATTTATAGTCATACAGTAATTGATTAGAGCAATGCACATTAAAACAACTCTAAGGTACCACCTCATTCCTATCAGATTGGCTAATTTGACAGAAAAGGAAAATGATAAATGCTGTAAAAAATGTGGGAAAATTGGGACACTAATGCGTTGCTGGTGGAGATGTTAACTGATTCAACCATTTTGGAGATCAATTTGGAACTATGCCCAAAGGGCAGTCAAATTGTGTGTACCCCCTGACCCAATACTACTAAGTGTGTATACTAAAGACATCATAAAAAAGAGAAAATGACCCACATGTACAAAAATATTTATAGCAGCTCTTTTTGTGGTGGCAAAGAATTGGAAGTTGAGGAGATGCCCATCAAATGGGGAATAGCTGAAAAAGTTGTGGTATATGAATGTAATAGAACACTACTATGCTATAAGAATGACTAGCAGGCAGACTTCAGAAAATCCTGGAAAGACTCACATGAACTGATGCTGAGTGAAGGGAGCAGAACCATGAGAGCATTGTACACAGTAATAGCAACATTGTGCGATGATCATCTATAATTGACTGAACTCTTCTCAACAATACAATGATCCAAGATGATTCCAAAAGATTCATTGTAGAAAATACTATCAACATCCAAAAAAAACTGTGCAGTCTGCATGCAAATCAAAACATATTATTTTCACTTTTTTGTGGCTTTTCCCTTTTGTTCTGTTCCTTCTTTCAGAACATGAATAATGTGGACATATGTTTAACATGATTGTACATGTATAACCTATATCAGATTGCTTGCTGTCTTGGGGAAGATGGATGGGAACTAGGAAGGAAGAAAAAAATTGGAACTCAAAATTTTATAAAGTGAATGTTGAAAACTGTCTTTACATGTAATTGGAAAAAAATAAAATATTATTTCCAAAAAACAGAACCGTTTTGCCAAGCAAACTACCCTGCATTGAATGTATTATAGTTAGGTAAATTTCCCAGTTTTTTCTTGGAAAGATTTTCTTAGAAATTTGTGAATGTCTCATCGTATATAAGGGGTTTTAATGCAAAATACCAAGATCATAAATACTGAAAGAAAGGAAAGTGCAAAATGAACATATATTTATTAGAGATGTAGAAACTACCAATTATTCTAAGTTTAATAAAATATACATCAAGCCAAATAAAGAAATTAGCCTTTGAAGAAACTGGCTTTGGGCAGGTCCCATGCTTGCACCATAGGGAGTCCACTAGGTTGACTATTTATCTAGGGAGATAGACCTTAATGTTGAAGGTATGAATGGTGTAATGAGATGGTAATAAGGGCTAGTGTTAAGAACAGAGACAACCACAGACTGACAGTCACTCCCAGGTATAAGCAACTCCAGAAATCAAATCTCTATTCATTTCCTACATAATTCAAATCACTGCCTCTCAAATCACTGCTGACTATTCATGACCCCTTTTTGAGGTTTTCTTGGAAAAGATACTGAAATGGTTTGCCATTTTCTTCTCTATTTCATTTTACAGATGAGGAACTGAGGCAAACAGGGTCAAATGATCTGCCCAAGGTCACAAGCCAGATTTGAATCCATCATGAAGATGAATCTTAACAATTCCAAGACTACTGCTCTATCCTCTGTGCCCTAGCTACCCTAGAAGTTAGAAAGACATGAACACAAATTCACTTACTAGCTATATGACCCTGGAAAAGTAATGCCATCTGTCTCAGTTTTCTCAAAATGGGGTAATAGTAGCACCTAACTTCCAGAGTTGTAATAATCAAATGAGATAATATTTTCAAAGTGTTTCTCACTGGTACACAGTACAACATAGCTGCTTAATTATTTTTCCTCTTTTCTCCTTAAATTAGAAGTGGAATAGTAGGATCATTACCACATCTCAAACTATACTTCAAATGTATTATATGAGTGTAATGAATTGTAATTGCACTATAATAAATGGTAAATATAAGGAATGCAAAGAAATATGGGAAGACTTTCATGAATTGATACATATCACTGCAAGCATAATCAGGAAAATAATGTAGCTGATATTTAAAATTATGTAAATAAAAACAACACTAAAGAACAGCTAAGCTCAGATTAATTGCGATGACCAACTATGGTTCCATTTTTGTCTTGCATTCCCAGTACCTAACATAATAACTGACATATAGTATGCATGAATTGATGAATGAATTAAGAAACATTTGTCAAGTATTTACCACATTTTTTAAGATTAAGGACACAAGGTGAAAAAGCAATTTAGTCCCTTTTCTGAAGGAGCTCACAACTCTAATTGGAGGGGAAAAAAACATATATAAGGTTTATCAGCAGGGTACATGGCAATGACCAGGGGCATTTAGGGTATGTTGGCAGTCAGATGAAAGCACACAAGGATCTGGGGAGCATAGAAGCAGTGACTTTTTTTACTTCTTTTCATCTAAATTGTCCTTTATTTCTATTTGCATTCTCAATCAGTTATTCTTTTGTTTCTTTGGTGAGATTTGTCACAGTGGATTCAAATTTTTCTATTCTAACGATTATTTCTGCTATACCTGCCATAAATTCTACTTTCACAATTCTTATTTCTCCTTCAAACCATTCAGGAACATCCTGTTATAGTTCTATGCTCTCCTGAGAATGCATAGGAATCTCTGTATCATCAGGTGTTGATTCATTTTCCTTTGTCTTGCAATATTTTTTCACAGATGTTTGTACTCTTTTCACAGATCTTGAAGCCATATTCCTCTCCAATATCAATACCTTTCCTGTTGATTCATTTGCTTATGTTCTTCAACTGAATTTTCTTCCTCCTGAGATCTTTTGGAGTTCAGTCTTTTTCACTTATATTTTCCTATTGCTCACTTTCTGACTCCTCCTTTACTTGGTGGTTTCCCTGAGGGCTTAACCTCAAAACTGTCTCTGTCTCTTCTCAGGCTGTGTAATACATATTGCACCAGTGTTAGTCTCTGTCTCAAATGACTTTTCTGGTAACAGAAGTGGCCCCAGCTGGAGACTGGGACTTTTACTTCAGGCTGGCAGGGTAAATCCACATACTCTCTGCTATTCTGTTACACTTTCCATTGTTCCTGGGTTCTCTATCTTAAACTCTATTGCATCACAGAAAGCTGCTACACTGCAGTCTCAGAGTAAGTTCTGCCTCTTGTTTTTATGTAATACCAGGAGGAGGTGGGGTAGAGTTGAGTTCTGTTGCAAGCCTCTAGGTCAGCTTGTATATTCCTGAAAGTGGGCAGAGTGGGAAGAGGTGCTAAATAATGAGTGAGTTAGAGGTTAAGGAGGGAGGGGAAGATGATATAAGGGGTGTGGTGGTGAAATAGTCTAGCCCATATTCATTGGAAAGCATGGACATGAGGGACCAAGTAAACCAGAGATTCTAGTTATCTTCTCATAGGGGTTAGGGTTGGAGGAATCATTGTCAGTGAACCTCTTTCCAGCTTGAAAGAGGGAAAAAGAAAGGAGCATTTGGGGGGCAGAGCCAAGATGGGAGAGTAGAAGCAGAGACTTGCTAGAGCTCTCCCCCAGCCAAATATCTTTTAAAAAAAAAATGACTCTAAACAAATTCTGGAGCCACAGAATACACATCTTAGGAAGCAGATCTCCAGCCCAAGATGACCTGGAAGGTCAACAGGAGACATCTATTGTGCTGCATTAGCAGCAGTGTGCAGTCCAGCATGGGCTGCACAGGCACAGAAGGGACCTGAGTAGGCCTTAGTGGGGACTGAATCTCTGGCACCCGTGGCAGTTTCCAGACTTCACAACTTCAAGTCACCAAGAAGAAATTGGAAGATCAGAGGAAAAACTTGTCAGACCTATGTGAGAGTACAGTAGTTCAGCCCCAGCCCCAGGGAAATACAGAAGGTGAAGGAGCCCACTACAGCCATAGCAGCAGCAGAGGCAGTGGGTGTTTTGGGAACTCTAGGCCCATAGATTGTGGGGGGATCAAGTACCTGAGAATATACCCCCACCCACATTGGAAGCAGAGAACTGCCTTGACAAAGAACTCAAAAGTCAAGTAAATGGCTGGGAAAATGAGCAAAAATTGGGAAAAGAATCAGATTATAGACTCTTACCTTGGTGACAAGGAAGTCCAAAATATACAAACAGAAGACAACAAGGTTAAAGCCCCCTACATCCAAAGCCTCCAAGAAATATATGAATTGGTCTCAGGCTATGGAAGAGCTCAAAAAGGATTTTGAAAATCTAGTAAGAGAAGCAGATGAATAATTGGGAAGAGAAATGAGAGTAATACAAGAAAATCATGAAAAACGAGTCAACTGCTTGCTTTAGCAAGGGGACCCAAAAAATGCTGAAGAAAATAACACCTTAAAAAAATAGACTAATTCAAATGGCAGAAGAGATCCAAAAAGTCAATGAAGAGAAGAATGCCCTGAAATGGAAAAGGAGATCCAAAAGCTCACTGAAGAAAATAATTCTTAAAAGACTAGAATGGAGCAGATGGAAGCTAATGACTTTATGAAAAAAAATCAAGAAATTATAAAACAAAACCAAAGAAATGAAAAAATAGCAGATAATGTAAAATATCTCACTGGAAAAACAACTGACCTGGAAAATAGATCCAGAAGAGACAATTTAAAAATTATTGGACTACCTGAAAGTCATGATCAAAAAAAGCACCTAGACACCATCTTTCAGGAAATTATCAAGGAAAACTGCTCTGATATTATAGAACCAGAGGGTAAAATAGATACTGAAAGAATCCACAGATCATCTCCTGAAAGATATCCCAAAGGAAAACCCCTAGGAATATTGTAGCCAAATTCCAGAGCTCCCAGGTCAAGGAGAAAATATTGCAAGCAGCCAGAAAGAAAGAATTTGAGTATTGTGAAAATACAGTCAGGATAACACAAGATCTGGAAGCTTCTACATTAAGGGATTGGAGGGCTTGGAATATGATATTCCAGAGGTCAAAGGAGCTAGGATTAAAACCAAGAATCACCTACCCACCAAAACTGAGTATAATAATACAGTCATTCAAGGAAATAGAGGACTTTCAAGCATTGCAGAGATGAATAGAAAATTTGATTTTCAAATACAAGAATTAAGAGAAGCATGAAAAGGTAAACAGGAAAGAGTAATCATAAGGGACTTACTAAAGTTGAACTGTTTACATTTCTGCATGGAATGGTAATATTTTTAACTCTTGAGACTTTACAAAGTTGAAGATGAAGGGATGATATCTAAAAAAAATAAAATTATGGGATGAGAGAGGAATATACTGGGAAAAGGAGAAAGGTAGAAATAGAAGGGATAAATTATCTCACATAAAAGAGGCAAGAAAAATCTTTTTCAATAGAGCAGAAGAGAAGGAGGTGAGAGGGAAAGAATGAATCTTACTCTCATTGGATTTGGCTTAAGGAGGGAATAACATACACACTCAATTTGGTATGAAAATCTATCTTACACTATGGGAAGGTAGGAGGGAAGAGGAGTAATGTGAATTGGGGGAGATGCTAGAAGGGAGGGTCAATGGGAGGATTGGATAATTAGAAGTAAATACTTTTGAGGAGAGATAGGGTCAAAAGAAAGAACAGAATAAATGGGGGGCAGGATGGGATGGAGGGAAATACAGTTAGTCTTTCACAACATGACTGTATATGTATAACCGTTATCAAATTGTTTGCCTTCTCAGTGGGGATAGGTGGGGAGGGCAGAGGGGAGAGAAGTTGGAATTTTTAAATTTTAAAAACAAATGTAAAAAATTGTTTTTACATGCAGCTGGGAAATAAGACACACATGCAGTGGGGTATAGAAATCTATCTTGCCCTACAAGAAAATGGAGGGGATAGGAATGAGAGAAGGGAGGGGTGTAATAGAAGGGTGGGATGATTTGTAGAAGAGGTAATTGGGATGAATGATGACTTGGGGTGGGTAGAGGGGAGAGATGAGGAGAAAAGTTGGAACTCAATATCTTGTGGAAAGAATGAAGAAAACTAAAAATTAATTAGTTAATAAAAAATAAATGTCTTGATTCTTGTTTTATTGTATTCTGGAACCTCTTTTTACCCCCAAAACTGAAATTTTCTAGCTAATTCGAGTTTTCTCTCCTCAACAAGAGAGATGGGGTGCTAAGTAGATCTTCTGAATGAGATCCCATATGTCCCTTTAATAATGGCTAGTTTGCAAACTTAAAAGTTTGCAAAGATCTTTACATACATACAAATTATAACTCCTTTGACCCTCACAGCAACTTTGTGTAATTATGATCCTTTTATAGATGAGAAAACTGAAGCATGGAGAGATTAAGTAAGTGTCTAAGAAAGGATTTGAACTCAGGTCTTCCCATCTCCAGATCTTGCACTCTATCCAGTGTGCTACCTAACAGTCTCTAAAATATTTGCATCTTTTATGTATTACTGAACTTCCTTAATACATGGAATGATATTGGCCCCAAGAGTCTCACTCTACAAAATAGCAAGAGTTTGATATGATGATGTGCCAAATTCAGGAAACAGCGTCTCACAAAATAACCATGGACTACCTCTTCATACCATGAGTCAAAGACTATATATATTAGGTTTTCTAAAGTCCCTTCCCTACCCCTTCCCTAATCTGGTTTGGAAGTTGGTAGTTCCATAGTATCTCTTATTGACTTTGTCTCTCTTTCCATGTTCCCTGGTAGGGAGTCTTGAATTGACTAAATAAAATGGCTATTGTGTTCATCACTGATTAACCCATCTAATTCTGTGGTGGTCATTTTCAATTTCAGAAAAAGCCCTCAATTACCTGTATTGCAATAGCCTTCCAGTTGATCTCTATGTTTCCAGTCTCTTTGCTTTCTCAATCCTCAAATATCACTGATAAAATAATCTACCTAAAGTACAAATCTGAACCTCTCCTTTACTGGTCAAGTTGTAAACTTGATTGACTTTCCATTGCCTCTTTGGATAAAAAAATAAATCCCCCTCTGGAATTTAAAGCCCTCCTTAGGCTGACTCCAACCTATCCTTCCAGGCTTATTTTACATTATTCCCCTTCAAGAATGCTCTATCTTAGTCAAATTTGTTCTTTCCTCAACTGGACGTTCTATCTCTTGCCTCTCATGTATTTGCATAGATTGTCCCTCCCATGCCCACCTTCTTTCCCTCTTTACTTATACCTCCTACAATCCTCCGCTTCCTCCAGGATTTATTTCTGGTGTTTTCCTTATCCTTTAAGCCTTTCCTAATCCTTCTAATTGTAAGTTCTCTCTCCTTCTTCAAATTAGATTTCATTTTCTAGTTTTATCATCCCAATAAAATGTAAGCTTCCTGAGGGTAGAGGTTGATTTTGTTATTGTTGCACTTTGTAAGGGTCTAATGAATGCTTTTGAAATAACAGCTCCTCTTCTCCTTGTCACATTTCTTACCCTGAGTCAGTAGTAGATTTTCTAGTAATTGGAACATTTAACTCTCAGCAGCAGAGATGCCAACAGTAAAATGCTGTGTCCTTCACACCCAAGATGGGCTATAATCTACTTGGAGAGAAATTTCCAAATCTCCTGGTATGATAGGATACTCCCAAGAATCATTATTTCCAAGTCTTTTTGGATGTTGGTTTGCAAGGAAATTTCATCTGGGTTTTCCTATCACCATATTTATTGTAATTGAATTTTTTTTATAACTCAGCTGAATCTAGTATAAACTCATTATATTAGTATGGGCCCTGATGGCCAAGTACATTAAATATTATACTGTTGGGACAGAAATTGCCTGGTCGTGTGGCAACTGTCTAGAAGTACTGCCTTCTTAATAATTGCCAAAATATGATGTATCCCTAGTAGCATAGTCCAACAAAAGTGTATGTGAAACCACCCCAAATTGTTGAGATGATGTCAGGGCCCCTGCAGCCAGATACCCTGCCCAACCCTTGGAGGGAGACAACACAGACAAGGAGGAGGCCAGCAGCCCTGCCTTAATGTCCCCAGGTAATTTGGACTCCCCTACAGGCTTCTCAGTTCATCCCAAGGATGGACACAAACACAAACTCAGGATGTTCAATATGTTGCTGGCTCAGTGAGGGAGCTTGCTCAGAGTCTTGCCAGGATGTTTTGCCTCTCTAAAGGAGCTGGTCAGAGAGTTTGGGGTTAAGGAGATAGCACTGTGCAGTCTCCTCATAAAAGGCAACAGAGAGGCTCCTAGCAGTTGTGACCAGAGGTTTCAGAAAACTTTATCATTTCTTCTTTTTCCTGTGGATTCCCTGGCCACCACTTTAGACTACTTGTAATATGGTTGACAGCTTTCCACCCTTGGCTAGATACCTGGCTTCAACATGACCTAGACTAATCGGAACTGCCTTATGATCCCTTGTGGCTGCCCTGCGGTGACCTAGACTAGTGACCCTGAGAGTGCTTGATCCTTTAGAGCCCAACCCTGAGTCACAGGTGCAAAGGATTATAGAGGCACTGGGGGATGGAGGCATCTTTGTGCTTAAGAATAGTTCACTGACCCCTAGCTGTGAGCATGCACACCCCTCACTTGATGTCACTGATGGAGACCAAGTTTTCATTTCTTTGCTACTATATTTCTCCCCTCTGGCTCCCGTCTTTTTTACTAAGATATTCCTTATTAGACACTGATTTGCCCTGGCCTCCTCCTCCTCCTGACACATGAGATAGGAAGATCATTGATTCCGAACTACAAGGGACCTTGTAGATCATCTAGGCCAACCTCTTTGTTTTTCAGATAAGGAAACTGTGACTGAGAAAGTTTCAGAGGTTTGTCTAAGGTCACACAGGTAATGTCATTAGTAGAGGTTAGTTTCAGCTGGTAAGATCCTGATTCCCAAAGTACACCTAATTCACATGTTGTGCCATCTTGTGGCTTGATGAGGACTGCACCTCTGCCATTCTACCAGGGGTCTGGGACCGGTGTGCCTAGGAGCAAAAGATGACTTTACAGTTACTCATTTTTCTCATTTGCTTTGATTCCTCTGGGAAATCTGAATATTTATTATTTCTCTGCATAGGTTCTCCAGATGTTTCCACTAAGTGCCTAAGCTAGAGTAAGACCTTGTAAATTAGGACCTCACTAATTTGAAATTTGTGAAAAATCTAACTGGAGTTCAAATGAAGTTTACTTTTTCATTAAGCATTTAGAAAAAGACTGTGCTAAGCCAATTAATAGTGTAAACAAACAGGGGTGGACTGTGATTTAACTAAAGAGAAGAAATTGTTTTCAAGCACTTTTGCAACATCAGGTTACATCTGATCAATTGATAACGGGAATAGCAAACGACTTATCAGCTTATTAAAGCAAATTCCCTAAGGATCTGTACTTGGCAATCCTTCTATAACCTAGTTCAGGTTACTGTAAGTACAGGAAAGCAATGAAATTACAGGCCTTCAAAGAACTCCCTACTTCAAATTTGTCTTCCAAAGAGCGGTTTGCCTGAATTAGACAGATTTTAGTGAGATTTTACTCTATAAGATCAAGTCATTGGTAGTATCATTACCATTACCGATAATAGTCTGTCTTATGCTTTGGGCATTTTTACTGGACATTTGTTTTTCATGTTAAATATTTTCCTTTTGATTATGCAATGCTCCATTAAGAAGTGACTCTGGGAAGGGTAGACATGCTGTCCTTATAGTGTTTTGATCTATTGTTATCCGTGTTCACTTTGTGGGGACACAAGATCAAAGAGTTTAATTTATGATGGGTGGATGGATCAAGTTCAGTCGTCTGAAGCAAACATCAGGCAATGAAAACCTTGGAACAATAGGTCCTTAAATGTACAAATGGTTCAGCAGAGAAACAGCCTTCCTGATAAAGGAAGTTCCCATTTTTCTCTGCCCTGCTGGTTTAGGAACTGAATGGTCCTCTCTGACAAGGCCCAGAGGACAGCTGCAGGCTGTCTGTCAATCCTCTCTCTCTCTCTCTTCTTCCCCGCCAAGTTCAATATCCCCAGGGGGATAACATGACACCACAAGACTCCAAAGCATCATACAGCCGGCAGTTGGGGAAAGCAGAGCACACGCTCCAAGCAGACTCATTTACAGGTCTGTGCCCAATCTGTGTGCCTTTAGAAGCTTTCTTTGTGCTCATGAGATTTCAAAATGCCTAATATTACCCACCATGAAATGACTTAGCAGAGGCACAGAATGTTGCTCACTTGAAGCTGGCTGTGACCAGGGATGGAGAATAGGAACCAAAGAGAAGAAGGCGAGTATCTGGAATGTCTTATGAGCCAGCTTCTTCCAAGTCCAGTCTGTCATGGGCAGAGCAAACCTTTTTTCTATATTTTAAGTTAGCCCTAAGTCTTCTTTAAAAAAATAAAGAGCGTGAAAACTGTCAAGTATTTCCAACAAGAGTGGACAGATAGATTCAGTCAAAGTAAGAGCAGACTGGAATCTTTATTTAAATTGAAACCAAACCCTTTTGGAAGTTCAAAGGTTGGTCTGGGAGAGAGTGGGGGGAAATTTCAACAACTCTGTGTTAATTCCTGAGTTATTTTTCAATTCTTCTCCACTTTCTAGGATCCAGGTGCCCATGTAAACCAGAAAAAGGGATGTCTCAGAAATCTGGGAACAGACAGAAAGTAAGAACAGACAGAGACAGAAAGAATGTGACAGGGGAATAGGGAGAAACAGAGACACAGAAGGACAGGGGGACAAACAAGGGAAGGAAGAGAAGAGAATTTGAACTTGATTTCACCTGAGAGGAAGTAAGCCTCTTCATTTTCAAGGTTATCCCTTCCCCACTCCTTTTCTTTGTTCTAACCTATGATTTCACATGTGTACTGAACTATCTGAAGCAACGTAGACAGGTAACTCCTGTAACTTAGTCTTATAGAATTGCCTGGAACTAAAGTTACATGACTTGTCCGTGGTCATAAAAAATGTGCCAGAAACAGGACATGAACCCAAGTCCTAACTCCGAGGCCAACTCTTTACCCACTATGCCCCTAAATTTGTAACTGTTTATTTTTAATGTAAAAGAGTTAAAAAGCAATCAGAGGCCATTTAGTCCAATGCCCTCATTTTGCAGGTAAGGAAACTGAGATCCAGAAAAGTTCAGTGGGGACTTGATCAAGGCATTAATCCTGGAGCCTTGAAGCTGTTAGCACCATACTCTAACAAGATGACCTAAGTATTCCTAAAAGTAGAAAGAATTTTCTCACTTTGCAAATGTTTTATGACTGATGATACGGCATCAAGGTCAGCTACCACACTGATGGAAAATTCTGTAACTTGAAAAGGCTACAAGCCAAGACGAAAGTGAAGGGAGTGTTGGTGCATGATTTTCTGTTTGCAGATGATTGTGCACTCAGTGCAGCCTCTGAAGCTGAGATGCAACAAAGTATGGATCAATTCTCTGCTGCTTGTGCTAATTGTGGCCTAACAATTAATACCAAGAAACACAGGTGCTCCATCAGCCATCACTACACCATCCATATGTGGAAACATCTGTTATAGCAAATGGAGAAATACTGAATGCTGTGGATAAATTCAGTTACCTTGGTAGTGTACTTTCCAGGGATGTACACATTGACAATGAGGTTTTTGCACACATTGCCAGAGCTAACTCAGTGTTTGGGAGGCTCTGAAGAAAAGTTTGGGAGAGAAGAGGTATTAGACTGACTACCAAACTGAAGGTCTACAGAACCGTTGTGTGGACCTCATTGTTGTATGAAACATGGACAGTCTACTAGCGCCATGCCAGGAAATTGAATCCCTTCCATTTGAACTGTCTTAGGAAGATTCTGAGGATCACCTGGCAGGATAAGGTACCAGACACAGAGGTCCTTTCTCAAACTAAATTATCAAGCATTCAAACTCTGCTTCAGAGAGTAATTCCAATGGGCTGGCTGCGTTGTTCAAATGCAAAATGTACACCTACCAAAAAGACTATTTTGTGGAAAACTCACACAGGGCAAGCATTCATATGGTGGTCAGAAGAGATCCAAGGATACTCTCAAGCTCTTTCTTAAGAACTTTGGAATTGATTGTGTGATATGGTAGACACTGGACAGGACCTTTAAGCATGGCATGCCCTCATCAGAGAAAGTGCTGTACTCTATGACCATAGCAGAATTGAAACACAGGATGCACAAATTTAAAGAATCCATTCCAAATGTTCACACGGACTATTTGTGCCCAACCTGTGGTAGAGCATTCCAAGGTTTTATTGGTCTAATCAGCCACAGTTGGACACATTGAAACTTGACTCCAGCTTAGTGATGCGATTTTGATCTTCTTTGAGAATGAAGGACAAGCAACCAACCACGACTGATGACAATGGCAAGGACTCTTAGGTAAAGGCTACTTGGGACCTATCATGACTTGATACAGAAGAGCAATAAATTGTATTGGAAATTATCTAAGCTCCATGAAGAAGGCCACTAGTATTCCTGGTGGCCAGCATTGTCAGAGGATGCGGTGTTTAGTGACCGTTCAAAGACGTTTCACAAAACAGCAGTTCAGAAGTAGGATGTATTTGAGAATGGCCCAGGGCTGCTTGTTAGACAAAAAAGGGGTGTGGGGAAGAAACTAACTGAAATTTAAGCAGTTCAGTGGGAAGGTATACAGAGAAAGAAGATTTCTGTCTTCTGGTATGCAGAGTCTATAACCTGTACCCTACTGGAAACGGATGGTGGTGGTGGTCGTGGTGTTAGGGACATCTAGAAATTGTTATTCAAAGGATAAGATCAAAGGATAAATTTGGTTTGTAAATTACTTTAAAGCATCCTTTAGATCCAGAGAACAACAGTTATTTTCAATTTGATACTAAAAGTATCTGCCCAGCATGCTATTGATGAGGCTGTGGATTGGTCTCATAATTCTGGAAAACAATTTGGAATTATGCTAAAAACAAAAAAACAAATGAATTTTCTATACCCTTTGACCCTTAACTGTTAGGCATATACCTCAAGAAGCCAAATACAGAGAGAAAAGTCCCATATTCCTGAAATAGTCTTGGGTGTATTTTTTTGTAGTTGCAAAGAATAAGAAATAAAGCAGACGCTGATTGTTTGCAGAATGGCTAAGCAAATTTTGGTATATGAACATAACTGAATGGTATTATACTGTAAGAAATGACACACATAAAGAATTTGGAAAATCAAGAGAAGATATTTGAAATTACATAAAGGAAGCAGAACCAGAAAAACAATTTATACAATGACTGAAACAATGCAAATGGAAAGAACAAATAAAATTTATATTCACATAACCACAGTGAGTAGGCTTAGACCTCAAGGAAAGTTAAGAAAATGTACTTTCATTGAAGAAGTCAAGGACGAAGGTTGTGGAATATTACATTTACTGTCAGACATGGGCAGTGAGTTAGTTGATCTTGTTGAACTTTTTTTCATTCTTTTTGTAATATCTCCTGGAAAAGAGCTGGTTAGCCATTTTTATGGGATTTATAGTTCTTTCCAGTTAAGGAAGAGAGGAAACTGACAGAGTTTTAGGGCATTTTTCAGTTGTGTCTGACTGTTAATGACCTCATTTGGGATTTTCTTGGCAAAGATACCCGAGTGGTTTGCTGTTTCCTTATCCAGCTCATTTTACAGATGAGGAGACTGAGGCAAAAAGGATTAAATGACTTGCCCAGGATCATATGGCTAGTAAGTTTCTGAGGCCAGATTTGAGCTCAGAAAGATGAGTAACTTCACAGCCATCACTCTATCCACTGAGCCATCTAAATCAGCTCTGGAAGGGGGAGGAGGAGATTTTTCACACATGGCTATGATGAGCTAGAGAACTGCAGCTATCCCACTGGGTGCGATGGCATGAAACTGAAGCAGCAGCTGTTGCTGGCCACATCTGTAATTCCCTTCTATAAGACCACAAGATATGGATGATAAATAACCTCTATCCAAATGGATAAGCTGAGAAGTACATATGACTGTGTGTTTTATCATGAGCTCTCTGCTCACCCAGAAGGAGAAACAAACTCAGGAGAGAGGAATGAGTAGGTCTTACCCTACCACAGTTTTACTTCCATTTGTGTTTTTTGTCGTAAATTTATTCTGTTAAAAATACATTTGCTGGATTTTATATTATTTATAATACACACCTAGAGCCAACCTTGTCCATAATGTTGCCTTTGTTTGTGGCATAAGGGTAAAATGGGGACCACACAGTAGAGGGGGTCTTTCCTAGCCCAGGGTTAGAAATTTAACCTCAGCTAATTGTTAGAAAATTGTCCTGGGGAAAGGGAGGAGGAGAAGAGGGATAAGCATAAGTCATTTCATACCTACCCTTCTAGGGCAGAATCACTATGAATTTGGGTATAAATCTGCTTTATGGACATGACTGCAGGTTACATTTTAAAACCTGAACAAGGGATGGCTTTCTAGGTTCAGCATGTGATGTAAAAACAACAGCATCAACAAAAACCAATAAAAATGAAAGAAAATCACAAAACCAAAAGTAATTGCATTCAACTACCTGCACTTGAAGTTCGTCCATCTACATCTCACTTCAAACAGACTATAAACTAAGCCCATAATTGAACAGGAGGACAAGCTAGACTGCCTTTGGGAAATTTCTCAGTGCCTTTAATAACCCTAAGCTTCTTTCTGAAGCAAAGAATCTTCTTTGTAATACCAGTATTGTTCCAGTGGTGTCTATCTTTATGTCACAGAATACTAGAGAGTTCATTGAAAGAATTAAAATTGAGGATCATCCAAAAAATTGGCGCATATTGAGGGTTACTGGGCTGCCACATGTAACAAATGAGTAAATAAGGAAAATGACAAATAGTCAGCACAGAAATTTATGATTCTCCTCAAAAGATAGGCTGATCATATGTAGTCCCACATGATAGCCTCAATGGTCCAATGGAATCCACACAATGTCAAGAAAGTGAGAGGAAACTTCCAAGTAAGTTGACTGGACACCTTGTGGTCAACTTATGAGAGATATGAATAAAAGTTTCATGGGATGGACTTTAATGGAAAGGCTTTGTCCTGCATTGTTATGAGGAGTATCCATGATAAGGAGATCACCAACCCCTGGAATATTAGAATATTAGTATGAGAATCAAGGACATGTTTTAGAGTTGAAGTGTAGACAGATTTTTAGAAGTGTTGCTCTGATGTAAGGAAATTCAAAGAAGGGAATTACTGGTATATATTTTTAAATTATTCTAAACAGACACATACATGTATGTATATATGTGTATATATACATACCATATACACAGAAAAAAGAAAACTCTTATCTATAACAGAACTCCAATTTATACCATACTTGCTCATTTGGAAACTTTCTCACTTGTTTGTGCTGTTTTCTGAACTTTTTGACGCATTTTGAAAACATCACTTCAGCAGACCCCTTTCCCCCTTAAACTTCTCCTCTAGGAATGTTCATCAATTGAGAAATGGCTGAACAAGTTGTGGCATATGATTATGATGGAGTATTATTGTAATATAAGAAATGACAAGGGAATGGTTTCAGAAAAACATGGCAAGACCTATATAAACTAATGTAAGGTGAATTAAGAAGAACTGATTTCCTCATTGGCAAAATAGAGGATAATACTATGTTATTTGCCTTACTAAGTTTTTAGGAGGTTCTAATGAGATAATGTGAGTCACTAGTTCCCAAATTTATTCTATGAAATCCTTTCAACAGCAACAAAAAAAAAATGTGTTGTGAATGCCCAGTAATTTAATATATTATTCATAATATTCTTTTATTCATTAAATACTTATGATAAATATAACTTTTACCCAAAAAGCTATAAATTAAAATTTTCACTACATAATTACATTTTATTTTATCTGTAATTATGAAAATTCCAAATTAAAGTTATAAAACTTATTTTAAAATAATCATAAATATTTTATGTGGAACATTCCATAAGAATTAATAGAATTATTCTAGTAAGACCTCATAGGCTTACTATTATCTGAAAGAGTTCACCTTAATTTCTTTATTTTACCAATTCTGTTGAACATGAATAATATTCTAATGAAATAAATTACAACTTGGGAGATCCCTAACATAACTTAATAAGAATCATATATAAGTTTAATTTAGAACTTGGACTTTTATTTTGAACAATTTTGACTCAGCATCAGATAAACACAATCTTAATCTGATTCTACATTGAGTTTATTTCTGTATTTTGATTAAAAAGAAGAATATAGTGAAAATGCTTATGTAGCAGAAAATGTAGTTTCATGCTTAGAGATAGAAATTCAATTTTTTTTTAGCAACTTAACCAATTGATGAAGATGAGCAGTCAGCTATGATATAAAATATTTACTTTTCTACTGGCTAATAACAAATTCTGCATTAAATAATAAATGTACTTGGAGTTCAGTTGGATATGTTGCTTCATTTTTAGCAATGTTTACATACAGCCATTTTTGTAAGGAAAAAACAAACTTTTCAGACACAAATTTCTTCTCTTTGACCCCTGACACACTGGCTATACTTTCCCAGAAACTCTTCTGAACAATTTGACCAATGTTACCAACCAGTTTATTTGAAAAGCCACCAAATAAAAGAATAACAACATAAGCAGAGAATAAATAAAAATTGGAAAATAGACTTAACACTGCAAAGAGAGACAAATAAGATTTATTCCTGCAGATGATTTCAAGATGGCTTGTAATGAAATAGCTGTCTTCAAACAGCCTGATATTTCTGCTGCAAGAACGTAAATGTTCATAACATTTTGATCACATGATTAAACAGCTGGTGGGTAATTACAGAGTAACAGAGTAGAATGAGGGAACTGTCTGGTACAGTGTGCAGAACACAAATGAGAATATGTAAGTGTTTCTAACAATGTGTTAGAAATAAGTTTGTGCTTGAATGTCAAATATTTGTGGCAGTTTGGAAACAATTTGATGATAGGTTGACAAACTACATGAATATGCTGGTCAGAGTTTGATGAAATTACTGTACAAACACAAAAATCATTACATACATAATCATGATGATTTAAAATCATTGCTAAAGCAAACCTATAATGCTTCAAACATGCTTGTTGTCCCAGAAGGAAAATATTTGAAACATAATTGGACAGTTGTTTACTGCTTAAGGTACCATCAAAGAATTTTTAGCACAAACCCCTTGGGCCATTGTTGTAAATCCTTAAAGGGCTTGCAAACCACTAAATAGGAACCACTGATACACATAAACTTTTATGTAAATGCCAACTGTTATCATTATATCTTTTCCCCTTCTGGCTTTCAGAGTTATCTAAAGAAATTTCTCAAAGCCTGGGTTTCTCACCAATACTTTCTATGTGGGTTCACTGTTTTATTTGTACTGACCATAGCCAGAAACAATTTAACTAATTATCCTTTTCAATTATCCTATTTTAACTCTTCAGATTTTGAATAGCCCTAATGGATCAACAAATTAAGGTGGAAATACTTCAGTCCCTTACAGAACTTGTCTTTAAACTATTTATTTGGACTGGATCTGTCATTCCATTGATATAGAGCAGAGTTGTCAAACATGTGACCCACAACAATTCTAACTGCAGCCTGAACCACATTAAAATGTAATTGGGAAATATTTAACAAAATAAATAAAAATGTAACAAAACACACACGATATTAATATATGGTTTTCTAAGTCAGTATATAGTCCTCAGGGATACTTTTGTACAGTTTAGTAACCTACATTTCTATTTGAATGTGATACCACCAATATAAAAAAATCCAGATGAGGACATTCTTTCTAATAATGTAAATCAACATATATTCTGCCACATGCAAAATTAAGAAGTCATGTGGAATACTAAAAAGTAAAGTGACTTCCATGTTCAGTACCCCACAGCCATTATATCGAGAGGTAGTTCTTGAATATGGGTCTTCCTCACCTGGAAGCCAGTTCTCTATCACTGAGCTAGGATGTCTCTCTTTGACTTGCTACTCCATGCAAATGTGAGAGATCATTTAGGAATTTGTCTTATAGCTTACTTGAACTTCCCCAGAATTGACTGTTCACAAAAATGTATGACTAATTCTCTCTTTCATAGTAAATAAATTTAACTCTTTACTAGTGTAACAAGAATTTGACATGAGGTCCCAGCCATCTCCCATGTTTATATTTCCATTTTAAGTGGTCTGGGTATGTGCCAAACCCCATTACACTAGTAATAAATGCTTAATGATTAATTAATTAATTAGTAGTAATTCACATTTACATAATAATTTCCCTGTTTTGAAAGGTAATTTCTTCCTTGCTCCTCTAATTTGATCTTGATATGATCTTTTATTTATCTGATGCTTATTTTGACATGTAGTCTGAGTTCTTATTTTCTGCCAGATTGCTTTCTGTTTTCCCCAAAAGTTTTTGCAGACAGTGAGTTCTTCCTCCCATCAACTGGAATCTTGGTTTTTTTTGAATTCTAGGGTAGTGTATTGCTTTCACACATAACCTGATCCACTGATAATTTTTTAAGCAGTGGCTGATCATGTTGATGATTACTGTTTTGAGGTATTGGTTGAGATCTAATTATTCCCATTTCTTCTTACATTTTTTTTCATTATTTCCTCTTGAGATACCAAACTTTTTGTTCATCCAAATGAATTTTTTTCTAGCTCTATAAAGTAATCCTTTGGTAGTTTAATATAAAAGTCAACTGAAAAAATGGTCAAAGGATAGGAGCAGCCAGTTCTCAGTGGGAGGAAATCCAAGCTATCAACAGTCATGTGAAAAAGTGCTCCATATCACTACTACTTGGATAAATATAAATTAAAGCGACTCTGAGGTTTAACCTCACACTCATCATATTGGCAAAGTCGATAAAAATGATAATGTCAAATGTTGGAGAACTATGGAAAAACAAGAATACACTGCTGTTGTGGCCATGAATTAGTCTGGCTAGTTTGGAAAGCAATTTGGAACTATTCCCCAAAAGTTACTGATTGCTATACTCTTTGACCCAGAGATGCCACTACTAGGTCTATATCTCAAAGAAAGAAGAAGAAGAAGACCCATGTGTACAAAAACATTTATAGTAGCATTTTTTGGTATTGACAAAAAAAATACTAAAGGATCAGTAATGCTCAATCGCAAACTGGCTTGAACACATTATGATATGTCAGTGTAATAGGATACTATTGTGCTAAAAAAAATAAGAAAAGGAAAGATTTCAGAGAAACCTGGAAAGACTTAAATTAAGTGATACAGAGTGGAAAACCTGAAAAAAACAACACAATAAAAGCAACACTATAACAACGAGTAACTTAGAAAGACTTAAATTGCAATGACTAATAATGAAGAATGCTATCCCCCTTCTGATATGGATAGAATACACGATGGAACAAGATGCAGAATGAGACAGATACTTTTGGACATGGTCAATTTATAAGTCTGTTTTGCTTTACTGAAAATAGTTGTTACAAGGCTTCTGATTTTCTTGTTTTCTTCTCAATGGAGAAGAAAGAATGGAGAGAGAGAGAGAGAGAGAGAGAGAGAGAGAGAGAGAGAGAGAGAATTCTTAGTAGGTTAGTAGGTGCTATGGATAATGCTGGACCTAAAGTTAGGAAGACCTGAGTTTAAATCTGGTTTTAGACGCTTGCTAGCTGTGTGACCTTGAGCAAGTCATTTAACTTCTGTCTCCTTCAGTTTCTCAATTGTAAAATGGTGATAATAACACCTACTTCACAAGATTGTTGTGAATCAAATGAGATAATATTTGAAAACCACTTAGAACAGTGCCTGGCACACAGCAGGCACTTAGTAAACACTTATTTCCTGCCCCCTTCCTTTTTTTCCTATTAATTTAAAAAAAAAAATCTAATTTTAAAGAAGTCAGCCCTTCACATCTGACTTGATACATGAGTCACTGTCTGAAGGACTGCATTCCTTACAATCATTCACTTTTTATAACACTTTAAAGTTCATAAAATGTCTTTCTAGAAAAAAAAAAAAAACCTTACAAGATAGGTAGTTGGAGCATTACTGTACCCATTTGATAGATGAGGAAACCAAGGCAGGAAGTGGCTATGTGGCTCACCCTGCTGAACCACAGAGCTAGTAAGTATAGAAACCATAACTTTAACTCGAGTCTTTTGGATTCTAAAGCTAGGACCTTCCCACTTGACCATGTTGCCTTTCAGAACTATTCTAAGAGGAGTCTAGAAACCTTTTATTTCTGTTCTTTCTCGCACCCTGATTTTCTTTGGAGTTTAAATCTCTTCCAACATTCTTGATGTTATGAGTTTGCTTCCCTTTCACAATCCAGCACTTAGATCATGAGATCATAGATTTAGAGCTCTCAGTAATTTCAGGGGTCAGGTAAGCTAATCCCTTTTCAGTTTGCAGATAATGAAACTAAGAGCCAATGAGGTTAAGTTCAAGGCAGGATCTGAACCCAGGAGTTCTTACTCTTACCACTATCTATGGTCCCATAGATACTACAGTTTACCTTCTTGTTTATAAATATTAGAATTAGATGCCAAATTCAACAGAAGAGGACAAAGCAATGTACCATGAAACATGGAACTAAATTAGAAAAATAATTTTTGCATTGAGGTTTTGTGGTTTGTTTTTTTAATCTCGATCGTTAGAGTTTCCATTGACTGAAATAGGCAGTGTCATGCTCCAATCAGAGGGTGACTCATAGATGATGCAGCTGGTTATTGTCTGCTCTGAGGTAATTGAATCAAATGAGTGTTTTAAGGTGCTTGGTCTATTAAAACACACACACACACACACACACGCACACACACACACACACACATACACACACATAGACAATGCATACCTCCTCATCCCAGACTTGAGCTTTACCATTCACCATGAGGCATATAAAAGTCTCATTCAGAGAATCAATTGTTTCCCACCTGGCTTTTCAGTCAATGAAATTTGAGGAACATATTGTATTCTTTGATCTGGTGTATGTTTATAAAGAAAACTCAGTACCAGTATGAATTATAGAATTGTCTTACCAAGTATCTCAAGTATCTCAACATATAAGTGGATTTGTTTAAAAAAAAGAAAATATCTTAAAAAGTTGGAGTTGAGAGAGAGAAAGAGAGGTCAAGGAGAGAGAGAGAGGAAGAGAAGTAAGAGAGAGAGAGAGAGAAAGAGAGAGAGAGAGAGAGAGAGAGAGAGAGAGAGAGAGAGAGAGATTGACAGGTGATCATTAAATTAGAGAAGAAAATTCAGAGCTCAAAACTTCACCATTAGTTATAGGGGTTGGCGTGAGAAACAGAGGAGGAGGGACAGAAGCTTCTAGTGTTTTTTTTGTACCTCCTCCTGTTCTGGAGGTATCACAGGCTTTAGTCACAGGCAGAAACACCCCAGAAAGTATGAGAACACACTAGTGTGAAACTTCCCTGAAGAGTGCTGTACTCCCTCCCTTCCCCTCTGGCTATTATTTCCCGGCCTCCACCTCCTCACATAAGCCACAGAACACTGGTAGGAACTAAGGAGGGAGTAGATGGGAAGATCAAGAGAACCTCAAACCAAATCCTTGTGCCATTTCCCTGTGTCCCAGTCCCTAATGCAATTTTTGGGGAACAGTCAACTTCCAAATTGTTTTCCAGAATGGTTGAAACATCCATAGCTTTACTAACTGTATAACTAACTAAGACTGCCTGTCTTCCCACAGACTCCCTGACACAGACTGCTGCCATTCTTTTATCATATTTGAGTTTGATGAGTATAAGGCAAAATCTCAATTGTTTTAATTGCCATTCTCTTATTTAGCTATTTATCTGTTGGTCATTTGCCTTTCTTTTTTTTCCAAACTGATCATACTCCTGAGCAGTCAGTTTTTGCAGTGTGAAAATGTCTAACTATAAATTTTGGAATTTGCAATAATACTAAGATTAATTTATTTTAGATTAGGGAGATGTAAAGAACCAGAAAAGACTACATGAGCAAAGATGGGTAACATTGAGGTGGTAGCATCATACGGTGAAAAGAACACTGGACTTTAATTAGAAGACCTTGTTCAAGTCCAGATTCCCTTGGGTAAGTCACTATACTCTCTCTGAAACTCACTTTAATAATCTTATAAAACAAGGGGTTTGGATTGAAAGATTTCTTTGCTTCTGGCAGCAAATCTATGAAGCTATGAAACTGATTAAGAAACTATGGCAAGATGAAAAAGGTGAACAAGGTTAAGTGTCTAACCATTATATTAACTGAAGTATTTGAAACCAAAGGGAGTCAGGATAGTGTTTAAAGAGAGCTGACCTCAATGTCAAAAATGCCCAGCTTCAAGTGCCACTTCTGACTCATATTAGCTATGTGACCAGGGACAAGACATTTAACACCTAAGTACCCTACTTAACTCTCTAAGATTGAAAGTTGTACAGAGGATGGCAATCTGCTTTGGTAAAGAGAGTTTTCTCACTTAAGAGTTCTCTATATCAATGAAATCACAGGTTCATTCTCAATCCCTATTTCAGATTTAAAAAAATACTCCGGTGGTAAAAGAAACATGCAACATACTTGCTACCCCCCCCCCCCCCCCAAAAAAAACCTAAGAAATCTCATGAGATAAGTTAAGCATTAGTAAGTCACCCCCAAATTGATAGAAAACGATAAATTCGTTGGATGGAATTGCAGATGCAGTGTTTAGATGCCCAAAATGTTCATTTTCAACTTTAATTGGATCTATTTTCATTTCTTCTTCACGAAAAATGAGGGCATATAATGCCACCTTATAAGCATACTTTATTCCAAGATATTTTTTGTATTTCATCCTAGGATCTCTTCTATTCCTTATCTTAGTGATCTCTTCCCCCCCCCCCCCCCATGGTTTCCTATCTAAGCAGATGACTTTCAGTTTATGTCTGCTCCCAACCTCTCCCAGAGGACAGTCTCATGTTTCCAACACGCAGTGGGTATCTCTATCTGGATGTCCTGTTGATGCCTCAAATTCAACAAGTCTCAAGACCCGCATTTCCTCACCCTCCAAAAAACTGATCCTCCCTTGAGCTTTTCTCCTTAGTGGGAATTGGTACCACCAACCTCCTGCTCCCTTAGTTTGGGGACTTTGTAATCTCTTCTCAGTTTTCCTTATCCTTTGATACATTCAATCAGTTGCTAAGTTCTGACATTTCAATCTTCCCAATATATTTCACACTAGGTCCCTCCTCTCTACTCTCACCTCAGTCACTCTAGTTCAAACCCTCTTTATTCTCACCATACTGTCATAATACTCCCTGCCCCCAGTCTATGCCTTCTCCATCCCATTCTTCACACAACTGGATACACAGTCTAGGATCATATCACTCCTCTACTTAAAAAATTTTCCTGAGATGAGCATGTTGTCTAGTGGACTTATGTTGGACTGTGAATCAGAGATCTGGGATCAGTTCCTATATCTGCTTTATTAACTGTGTGACCATGGACAAGTCATCTAACTTTAATGAGCCTCTCTATATCTATAAAATGAGACTGATAGTGCCTACTTTGCAGGGTTGTCATGAGGTTAAATTGCAATTATGTCTTGAAAGAGTTTTGCAAACTTTAAAAGCACTATATAAATGTCAGCTTTTTTCCCCCAAAACCTTCAGCGGCTGACATTACCTACCAAAAAAAAACAAACAAAACCAAAAACAACTTAGTAACCCTGACATTCAAGGTCCTCTACAATGTAATTTCCATCTACCTGTTCAGTCTTAACTTACTTCCCTTCACAGAATTAACATTCTAGCCTAGACCACTTTCTCTCCCTTCCCCCCTTTTTGCCTTACTACTGTGGCTTGTGACTTGGTTCATGCTATTCTCCAAGCTTGGAATGGACCTCTTTCTCATCTCTATCTGTTTATGTTCCTCAATTTCATCAAGTACCAACCCAGATGCCATTTCCTCCAGGAAGCCTTCAGTGATATCACTACTCCATCAAGTGAAAATGACTTTTCCCTCTTCCTCTTCAATTTGTTTTTCCTAACACTTTGCCTTTCCTTTAGATTTTACCTCCCTCCTCCTTGTATCATAGATCTTTGTATACTTGTTCAATTCTGTATTATCCTGTATATTGTACTTCTTAAGAGCAGAGCCTGTGTCATATATCTCTTTGAGCCTAATATAGTCTTACACATAGTAGGTGGTGAATAATTGTTTACTGGATTCAATTGTACCATTATAAGTATTCATTTTTTAACTGCCTTTGCCCTCTATGCTCCTTTTTTATACTTGGATAGGAAGTTCCTTGAGAATAAGGACTGGAGCTGGAGGTTTCATCATTGTGTCCTCAGCTTCCAGCTTGTTAAAATTTGTTAAAGTAATTAGCTAGTAGGAAAAGAACAGTCATTTCAGATGAGTAGTATGCAATAACCACTCCTCTTAACAGCTCTTTCCAAATTCAGTCTTTTCAATCAATCAATATCTACTATACGGCACTAGCCCATACAGGGATACAAAGATTAATATCAGTCTCTGCTTCAGGAGTGTTACCTCCTCTATGAATCCTAACCCTGAACCTTCCAGTTGCTTGTGTTCCCTTAATGTTTACTGTTCATGAAAATTTTTAATGTACTTACCTGTGTTCACTTAGTTTGTCCTCTATAGAACATATGCTCATTAAGGACAGGGGCTGTTTAACTTTTTTTCTTTGCATTCCATACAACAAGCAGTTCCTGCCACATATTGAATCATTTAATAAATGCTTAATGAATGAATAATTATTGATGAACAGCAAAATCCCCTACCATTTTTGACCAAAATGATGTGATTCAAGTATCCTATGTGTACAAATCATTAGTCTATATCTCTCACAGAGATTATATTTCTAGTCAATATAAAGCTATATATGTAACATTTTAGAACTGTCTGCCAAGAAAGGAATGGTGGTTAAATAAATCCTTAATACATATAAAATAGCTGGATGGTAACTAGGAGGAAACGTTAATTATTTAATTCCAGTCAAACCTCATTTGTCATAGAGCCAGAGCAGGAAGAGACTTTTTATGAACCTTATTTTGTGAATGAAAAATAAACAAATAAATACAAATTAAAAATTAAGTTAAATTTTTAAAATTGAGGCTCCAATTCTAAAAGATTTGTCCAAGGTCATGCAGAAGAAAAACGTTCAAACTCAGGTCTTCTAGCTCAAGATTTACTTCTTTGTCCTACTATATGATGGCAGGATCAGGAGTTCATTCTTTCTTTTCCAGGCAATGGGGAGTCACTGAAGATTTTTTTAGTAGAAGAGTTCCTTTATCATAGCAGCCATCATCATTGCTTGGGTAACAGAAAGAATAATGAATTGGAGAGGCAAGAAGATGATAGTCTAGGCAAAAAGAGATGAAAGCCTGAGTTAGAGTGATTAAAATGAGAATGGAGAAGAGGGGCTAGCCACAAGAGATATTAGACATTTGGCAACTAACTGGATATGCAAGGTGAGGGAGATTCAGGAATTAAAGATGACTCCAAAGTTGGAGGCTATGTGACTAAGAGGATGAATAGAGGGATGCATGGGAAAGGAAGATTTCACTGGAAAAGTATAGTGGAAAATCTGGATCCATTGTTTATTACCTTTGTGACATGGACAAGTCACCTTTTTTCCCTCTCTGACTCAGTTTCCTCATCTACAAGATAAGAAGTTTAAACCAGATGATCCCTAAAGTCACTTTCAGTGACACTGAGGTCAGTCCTAGGTGTGATGTGTTTGAGGCTAGACACCTAAGTAATAGACAGGAGAGAGCTGAAAACATGGGACTGAAGCGATAGTTGTTTCTTGCCTCTGGCTGCTTTGTCTCCTTTTCATATTAGTAGGTTTTTGGTCCACCTACTTTGCAGAGGCAGCTGGGTGGCACAGTGGATAGAATACTGTGCTTGAAATCTGGAAGACTCATCTTCATAAGTTCAACTCTGGCTTCACTCGTACTGGCTGTATGACCCTGGGCAAATCACTTAACTCTGTTTGCCTCAGATCCTCATCTGTAAAATGAGCTGGAAAAGGAAATGACAAAGCACTCCATCACCTTTGCCAAGAAAACCCCAAATGGGGTCATGAAGAGTCAAACACAACCGAAAATGACAGAATAGCAACAAAATATGTACTTTTTATTATCTTGGCATCATTTCTTCCTCATGCTTTCCAATTTAGTTCATCATTTTTTCCCTAGTATCTGATTAATCCAGAATGCCAACTCAAACAGCAATAGTCATTATCTAGTAGATATCCTGCTGGACCCTCTTTAATAAAAAGACAATGTTAATTTTTTTTGTAGGGGTGAGCATATGATAGTCCTCTTTCTTTGTGGCTACTTGCTATACCAAGTATTGTTAACTTTTGTCATGTTATAGACCCCTGTGACAATCTGGTGAAACAATAGAAAGTAATCTCAGAGGTAAAGTACTAGCAGTGAGGGAGACTAAGAATGGGCTCTTGTAGAATGTAAAATTTTAGATGAGCATTGGAGCAGAGTGAGAGCGTTCCATTTATGGGGGGACAGCCGATGAAAAGGATCAGATTGTAAGGTCAAGTGTAGTGTGTGTGCAACAGCAAGTAGGTTAGTCTGTCTAGATGATAAAATACATGGAGAGGAGTAAAGTGTAAGAAGAAAGGAAAGATTGAGAAAAGACCATTAAATCTGTCAACAATCATTTGAAAAAAAATGCTCCCAATCACTCATAATTAGAGAAATGTAAATTAAAATAACTCTGTTACTTGCTGTGTGACCCTGGGCAAGTCACTTAGCCCTGATTGCTGCCAAATAACGACAACAACCAAAACAAAAGATAATAATAACTCTGAGGTTCTACCTCCTACTCCTCAGACTGGCAATGACCAGAAAAAAGGAAAATTACAAATGCTGGAGGGACTATGGGAATGCAGACTCATTAATGCACCATTAGTGGAGCTATGAATCAGTCTAACCATTTTGGAAAATAATTTGGAATTATGCCCCAAAAGTTACTAAATGGAACCTATAAGCCATATACTAAGATGTAAGAAATTAAGAGATGGTTACAGAGAAACTTAAGGTTTGTATGAACTGGTGAACAGAACCAGAAAAACAGCTCATACTATATTGCATCAATTACATCAACACTGGAGAAATGAACAGTTCTGAAAAACTCAAGAACTCTGATTAAGGCAATGATCAACCAAAATTCCAAAGGATTGATGAGGAAGCATGCTACCCACTTTCTCACAGAGAGGTGATCAAGTCAAGACACAGAATGAGACATACATTTTTGGACATGGCCAATTTGGGAATTCGTTTTGCTTGACTATAAATTTGTTGTGAAGGTTTGTTTTTTTCTTTTTTTTTTCTCTGTATGTGTATGGGGGGGGTGGGATAAATACTAATTGAAATAAAGTAAGATTATAAGATTGTTTTAAAAGGAAAAAAGTATTACGTGTGGCAATGAAGAGCTTGTATATAAATGTGGAGAAAGCAGTTTCTTTCAAAATTGAATAAGGAGGTCAAAAGCAAAATTGCAGCAGCCTTAATAGAGGCACTGAGGATAGATAGATTTCTCAAGGAGTTTAGCCACAAATAAGAGAAGAGATATAGGAAGTTAACTAGTAGAGATGGGTGGATCCAGTGAAGATTGTGGTTTTGTTTTTATTAAAGACATAGACATGTTTGCAGGCAAGAGGAGAGCAACCAATAAAGAGGAAGAAATTAAAGATTATCAAGAAAGGGGGGATGATAGAGACTGGAGAAAATGAGATGGAATGGGATTAAGGGTTCACGCAGTAGGATTTGCCTTTCCAAGAAGGACTACCTCTTTATGTTATACAAAAAGTGCAGGAAGGTGTAGTAGGAAAAGTCATCTGAGTGACTTGAGATAAGAAGCGGAGAAGAGGGAGCTCTTAGAAAATGGCCTTAGGAAAGGATGAGTTGAGATTGGCTCAATATCTAGCACATAGCAGGCACTATATAAAGGTTTATTCCCTTCCCTGACAAGAGTGAGTGTCATGAGAGGCATGAGGAAATATGAAAAGGTTTGGGAAGAAATGTCTGGAAAAGGTTTGGGAAAAATACGGAAAAGGCTGTGGTGAGTGTGGTGAGTAAATTAGGGGACGTGTAAGGGAATTGCCTGACTACAGTGAAGGTCCAGAGAAGTTTACGAAACATAAATTTGTGGTGGATCCATGCAACACAGCTGATTTCTTCATTTTCTATTTATCAGTCCATGAATGAGAGTGAAAGAAGTAAAATGAAAGAAGTTCAATGACAGAAGGAAAGGGTAAATCAGAGTTGAAAGACCAAATAAACTCACTTGTCCTTGGTCTTCATTTTTAGCCTATGTCTACACACTCAAAAGTTAACACTGGATGAATCCATTTTTCTGATTTTTAAAAACTAGTGTATTCAGTAAAATTATGGAGTTTGGTGGAAAGTTTTTCTATGTCACCTAATATGATTTTTTAAAATAATTTATTCCTTTTTCAACGAGCTATTCTAGTAACACTATGGAGGAGCAACTTTCTATACATCGGTCAAAGGTAATTTCAAGAAGATTGACCAATGGAGAGAGACTCATAGATCTTCCTCCGTTGATAGGCAAAAGCGTGGTCTACAATATGAACAAACTCTAGACTCCTTTATAAACTTGCTGACTGTATTTTCCAATTGCCAAATCAGTATATATTGTCTGACAAATATTATTTCCTTTACAAAGTCTTTTAAAAGTGCCTTTTCTTTTCTTAAAAAACCAAGACTAGGTCCCTAAATCCCTACACCATTTCATTTTCCTTCTTGTGGTGCCTGGGGGCTTGTTAAACCTCCACCCCTACATTTAGCCAGTCTGATAACCCCAGCTAAGATGTTAACTGATAACTAAGGTATTAACTGAGACTTGACCTGTGACCCCTCCTATAGTACCTGCATTTTAATAGGCACTTCCCTAAATTGGAGAAAAAAAAAAAGACCCAAACTTGAAAGATTCTCACCCCCCACCCAATGTTTATCATCCCTATTTCCCCAACCCTTCTACCCAGTAAATAAATAAATGAAGAGCCTTGGCAAGGCCTTCAGCAGATACAGATTCAGAGTCTATCTTCTTCCTACTTAGGACTTCTGGAGTTGGACATGGATAAGGGTGGCTGTTACTATATAGACTTTTAAGGCATAAAAATTCTCTAATCATGCCTTTCCTAAAAGTTAATGGTAAAACACCGATAAAAGGTTTGCTTGCTGTCCACTAGGAATAAAAACAAACAACATTTATACCAAACTGTAATTTTATAGCTGCAAAAGGCTAATTCTACTGAGAATTACTCCCCCTTCACTGCCCCCCCCACTTAAAGTGGCCCAAAGAACATGTGAACACAGAAAGGGCAGAGAACCAAATGTGGGTGGTCTGCCTGCCATGCAAACCTTTCCACTCTGGTTACTGTGGGCAGAGCAAGGGAAAGCTGTACTTTATCTCAGTAATGAACTCTGACTGTCCGGGAAAGCATTTATTTTATTTTTACAAAAATTTAACTGAGGGGATGAGGGAAAGGAACAGAAAGCAGCAACCCCAAAAGATTTAGTGGGATGGGGTTGGGAGGATTAAGATGGAATGGCAAAGGGATAGTTCTGATTTCCCCCTGCTTCACCCAGAAATGGTGGGGAGGTTTTACCCTGACTGTCTTCTCTCCTCTCTTCTGAATGTCACTGAGACCCAAAGTCCTGTGGTTGCTGTGGTAACAGGGCAGGGTACAAGTCTTGTGGTCAAAGAACATGAGTTCTACTTGGCTACTAGACCCTGAACAGCCCCCCCTTATTCCCTTGGAACCTCAATTCCTCATCTGTAAAATGGGGATAATGATACCTGTGTTATCCACTTCATAGAGCTGTAGCTGATCAAATGACAGTGTAAGTGAAATTACTTTGCCTATTATATAAATGAAAGGGATTATCAGGAGTGGGAAATTATTTTAATGATTATGTTATGATGGAAAACACATTGGTTCTGAACTCAGAGACCCTGGGGCCAAATCCGCCTCTGTCACTTAATTCTTCTCTGACTTGGACAAATCACTTGGTTTTCTGGGCCTCAGTTTCCTCATCTGTAAAATAAAGGGGTTGAACTAAATGGCTGTTGAAATCCCTTCCTGTTCTAAAGCTATTATCTTACGATTATTTTTTGACACTACACTCAGTTTTCCTCTGCAAATAACCCATTGTCTCTACCAGCCCTCTCACAGAACATGTCCATAGTAGTTTCTTGAAAAATACTGATGGATTAGTTGGCCAGCTTTAAAACCTGATGTTTATTTGGAGGGGATATGGTTCATGTGTCCGTCCTTTCATTTCTATGGTAGCCTAGCAGTTTCTTACTTAGAGTCAGGGGACCTTGCTCATGAATATGTAGTAGGTGAGGGGGCTGAAGGAACAGATTTGAGGGATGTCATGCCTTTCTCCCATCAGCATATTATTATGAATAAAAAGTTATTAGTAATTATAGTACAGTTACTTTTTCCAATAGTTCCTCTGGATGAAGACTTTATCTTCAAGAAAACTTTGTATTGTAAGATTAAATCCAACTAGTATTTACTAAGTACTAACATGCAGGGCTCTTTGACGAAATCCAATCTTCACAGAATAAGGCACTTGAGGACCTAGAGGGCCACGTATAGCCTCAAGGCTACAGGTTCCCAGCCCTGATTTATCATGTGAGGCTAAGAATTTTGTACGTGATTTTATAGGCAGTAAGGAACTCCTTGCAGGGTTTCAGAAGGGTTTCTTTTTAATAGTTGTTTTGCTTGTTAGGTTTTGTTTTTAAGCAGGGAAATCAAATACAAATATGTTACTTAGAAGTGGGGGGAGGGAAGAAGGGTTGGGATCAGCAGCTCTTTCTTTTTAACATATTAGCACAGATCAGTTTATCAAGTTCACCACTGTGACTTTGGAGAGCAGACACCAGGGCTGTAAGAAAATGAAACACAACAGGTAAATACTATGGGGATGGAGGGGAAGAGTGTGGGAAATATTTTAAGTAGTAGGATGTTTTCCAAGTCACACAAGTTTCTGTGAGGCCCTGTAGCAGGGAAACCAAGGGAAGTCAGAACATAGCACACGAAGGGTCTGGAGAGAAAAAGAAAGAAAGGATGATTGAGGACTGTAGAAGACAAATGAGCATCTTCATAATTTTTCCTACTATCACACACGCAGGTGTTCATGTTCTGCTAGCACTGAGGCTATTCTAAGTCACCTTAACCAGTCTGCACATCTGGTAACGCACCTGGGAACTGAAGTAGCATGAGAAAAGGTAGCTGCAGGATCAGGGAAGGGTACTGGATGTGTGGGCAAAAGACACAGTTTCTGCTTAGTTGTCTGCCAGCTGCGTGACCTTGACAGACACTTAACCTGTCTGAGCTTCAATTTCCACATCTGGAAATCTGTCTTACCAACTTCGTAGAGCTATTGTGAAAATCAAATGAGAGTATATGAGTTGAAAGCATTCTGCTGTGCTATGCTAGTTGAGGGGATAATTCTGAACAGATCATCTCAGTTAAAATGAAATCCACAGAACATAATGCAAAAGAAATGAATGTAGATGTGGTATAGTGAGTCACACCTTTGTGAAAGACAAAACACAGGATACAGTATATTTGAGGGAGCAAGATCATGGGAAAAAACACTAACTTACTGGACCACCCAAAAGGCCTGCTCCAATTTTCAGCTTTCCATCCTGGCCCTAGTTCCATATCAAATCACTAGTCAGAGTACAGCATGTTATGTAAGGAACACCAAGGGAAGTGCTGATGCTACATTTGCTGCCCAAACAGATTAGAAGGCTGATGATGCCAGAAGGTTGTCTCATAGCTGAATCTCAGGAGCATCTGAAAGATCTTCTGCCATCAGATTTTATCACCAATTCATTTCTTCCTTATGCCTTCAATTATATACTAAATAATTCTTATATCATGAGCTGGGTCCAGAATTAAATGAGAAGAAAAGATCAGACTGAATTTTGTTTGGTAAATTCTAAAATGCTTTCAAGGATCCTCAGATTCTTGCCCAAGCTATGTGAAATTAAATATATACTTAAAAAAAACTCTGAATGCAATAGAGATTCACAGTATCTTTGTATATGGAAATGTTCAAGTTTTTTAATATTTGTTTAATTCACAATAATGAAAAACTTTAAAAGGAAAAAAATGCATACCATTGCACACAGTATTTAATAAATACTCGTTGATTGACAGATACCACAAATGCCTGACTCTTTAACAACATTCTTCCAGTGATACTATACCTAATTCAACAAGAATTTAGGAAGTATTTAGTATTCACTATGTTGGACACTAACAATACAAAAATTGAAAATAAATACAGTAGTCATTACCCTCAATTCTACTGTGAGGAAATGTATATAGAAAAGCAAATACAGCACATAGACAAAGTAAATGTCAAAAATTGTTTGGTGGAAGGGGAACTGCTAACAACTGGGGAGAGTTGGGTCTCCCCCAATAAGAGGCCTTCAACAGAAAGTTCACAGAGCCTTGAATGGAGATAGGGATTCCAAGAGGAGGAGGTAAAGAAGAATGGTGCCCCAGGCATGGGGAAAGCCTATGCTTAGACCCAGTAATGGAGAGCAAAAAAAGTCTTGAAAGGGTAACAGAAAGTAAGACAGTTTGGTGGGAATGTTGAGGGCTTGAGGGAGAGTCGTGGGATATAAGTCAAGTCAAATTAAGTCAACAGGTGCCAGGGAAACAAGGAAAGGCAAAAAAAAAACACCCAAAAACAAAAAACAAAAATGGTCCCAGCTCTCAAGGAGCACACCGTTTAATGAAGACCAGGCTAAGTGCTGGTAGGTATCTAACAACTGGATCTCTGGAAAGAAAAAAATTACTCACGATGTACTTTTAAGCTTAATCAACATAATTAACATTTTCTCCATTACTTTGTTAAGTCCAGACAATCAACCAAACAATAAATCCAGCACCAATTTGTAATTAGCAAGGTTTTAGCATCAGTTCAGATAGACACAACTTGTTTCATCTCCCTATGGAAATGCATCTAGTCAGAAGGATGTATTGGCTCATAACTGTGTTCTGACTTACATCCATCAAGCATGAGGGGAACTGACTTCTTATGGCTTGCCTTTTTATGCCCTAGGTTACCAGGAAGTTTTGTCAATCTCTCCATCCCTAGTACCCTGAATCAGTTAAGTTTCAGAGACAGTCTTCCCATCTTCTATAAAAAAATTAGCCTAGAGGTAACAGGTCTACAGGCATTACATATTACACATAGTTTCAGACTTTTTCAATGTATTGATCAGTTGTGCTTCTTTTTCCTCTTCAAAAATATTCTTGTTATATGGGATAACTCTCTTGGAGAGGAAAGGGGAAGGATAGTGGATAATTATGATGATGTATGAAACAGAAAACACCAATAAAAACTTACTTCAAAAAAAAAGAAAAACTAATAAGACAGCAACAAAGAAAAAATTAGCCTCCTCCTCATGCCAGGGAGCCTAGAAGATATTTCTCCTACCATCCATGGATAGTCTGCTTTTCTTCAACTAAAACTCTTTTCTCCATCACTTATAACCTGACTTCTGAGTCCTACCACTCAAATAAAACTGTTCCCTCCAAAGTTACAAAAGATGTTTTAATTCTTAAATCTAGTGACCTTTTCTCTGTAGTCAATTTGACATTTCTGCAGCTTTTGACATTGCTGGCCACTCTGTCCTCCTGGACATTCTCTCTTCTTTCAGCTTCTATGCCACTGATCTTTTCATTTCTCTATCTACTCATCTGACTTATCGTCAGTCTCTTGCTCAATCATCCTTTTCCTCTCTGTCCTAGGATCTTGTCTCTTCCCTCCATATATTTTCTCTCTTAAGCATCTCTTTGATTCCCATAGGGTTCAATTATTATTCCTATGTATGGACAGCAGCATGGTGAAATGCACTGAGAGTAATCCTCAAAACCAGCAAAACCTGGGCTCAAGTTCACCTCTGATACATGCTAGCTGTGTGATCCTTGCCTCTCTGTATTGTAGTCAATTTTCTAAGACTCTAAGTGGCAGAGGAGGTACACCTGCATTGCCCTCATCTACCTTTCCAGTCTTATACTATTCTCCTCATTTCATGTTTATTATCATTATCACCACCACCACCACCACCATCATCATCACCATCATGGTTATAGCTACCATTTACATAGCACCTTAAAGCACTTTACACATATTACCTCACTTTATGCTCACAACAACCTGAGAGGTAAGTACTACTATTATTTCCATTTTACTGATGTGGAAACTCAGGCAAGCAGAGATTAGCAAGTAAGTTATAAACTCTCTGCTCTAGTCAAACTGCCCTGCAAATTATTCCCATATATGACAGTATGCCTTCCTTCTTCATCCCTTTGCAAAGATAGAGAATCTCTAGCTGTCTGAAAGAGAGACAACTCAGTCACCACATCCCACACAGGGACTTTCCTGATTCCTCCTTTTATTTGTGCTCTTTCCCTCTTGAAATTATTTGATATATAAATATTTATGAAGCACCTAATGTGCCAGGCATTTTATATTTACTTATCTATGTGTATATGGTGTAAACCCAGTAGAATATAAGTTCCTTAAAGATAGGGACTGCTTCATTTTTGTCTTGATGTCCTCAACTCTTAGCACAGTTGTGTTATTTATGTTATTTAGTTGTGTCCAGCTCTCCCTTACCCCTTTTGGTGGTTCCTTGGCAAAAATACTGGAGTGGTTTGTCATTTTCTTCTCTGGCTAATTTTAAAGATGAGAAAACTGAGGCAAATAGGTTTAATTGGCTTGCAGAGGGTCACACAGCTAGGAAGTGTCTGAGGCTGGATTTGAACTCTCAGGCCCTTTGCCTGAATCCAAACATCACAGAACAAGTCCTCTCTTAATGAGAGAATTTGTTCTGTAAAGTCAAAAGACTGCACCCAAGGACCTAGAAGGTCACAGGTAGTCCCAAGGCCACAAGCTTCCCACCCTTGTTCTATACCTTTATAATAATTTTCCCCCATGCATGGAATATTCTACCTCCCCAACTCTATCTGTCAGAATTCCTGGCTTATCTCAACACTCAGTTTAAATGTCACCTTCATCATTAGATCATCAGCTGCTAGAGCCTAGATTGCCCTGTACCTTACTTTGTATGTATCTTGTATAAGCTTGTAAGGTAGATGGTGTCTCCTTTGTTAGAATGTAAACATCTTGAAGGCAGGGATTAATTTTGGGTTTTTTTCTTTGACTCCCCAATCAAAGTGTCTGGTACATAGTAAACACTTAATAAACTGAATTGATTACAATGTGCCAGTAATTAACCTTATAAACTTTTATATGATCCTTTTAGGTGTTGGGAGGGCAGAGACATTCTAGAGAAAGGGACCATATTCTATAATCTTTAGAAGTAAAAATCCCATCATGTTATAAATCTATAGTGAGAAATCTTCTGTAGCACCATGCTGGGCAGATAATTTATCTTCTTAAGTGGAAGCAGACAGAGAAGTCTTCTGTATGCCAGACTCTATTTCCCATTAGTGTAGGGACTATGACACAAAGACCTTAGGGACCATTTAGTATGACTCTTCCTTTTTCAGATGAAGAAAATGAGATCTAGATAGGTTAATTAAGTGATCTGAATGAGATTACATATACAGGGATCTCATCTATGTTCCAACTCAAAGGCTGGAATACCATCAATCAGATCCTTTCATGGTACTGAGCAGAATGGAAAAGTGCACTGAGGACATATTATTATATTGTAACTGCATCTATTCCCCTGCCCCCCCACCCCCCGCCCCATTCGTGGCACACCTCTGCCACTTTTTAAATAGACTGCTCTGATATCTATTTTTTAGTCCTTTTGCTAAATGATCATTTGGCAATTAAGGCAATCAATGTTACTAGGTCAAGTTCAGGATCTTTCAAGGAGAACATCTTTCTGGTTTTGTAGGAAGTGTAGCAACCTGGTGTCTTTTCTGTTGGAACATTTTTACTCTTGTAGATCATGCAATAGAAGATGAGAAGGAGGAAGAGAGGACAGGTCCTACTCTGGGAGGGAATCAACTATTTCTCTCTCATCTGGGTCCTTCTCTCCTTCCCGTGCCAATTCCTCTTGATTAGAGATTGTTCTTGCAATACCCTCACTCCCCAAAAAGGCTATTCTAACAGGGGAATCTCATTTATCTTCCTCTTCCAGTCTCTGGCAATCTCCTCTGCCTTCTGTCCTCTCAAAAGTCTCCTGATTCTCATTTCTGATGGACCACGGCAGAATCACAACATGTCATAGGATTGAAATAAATATAACTGAAGTTCATTGAGCATACTGGGTATATACAGAAAGAAGGTATAGGTGGCCAGTTCCTGGCCACACTGGCAGTCAGCTGTCATGAATTTCAGATTCTAAGCTGGTTTAGTACACCTTCTCTGGGCTGTCTTTGTTCAGCAGTAACACAGCCTCAGGAAAAGCAAACTAATTTTACAAGCAAGACATAATTACAAGGTTGTCCATTGCCACCCCTACACACACGAATAATGTTTTGCAAAGCCCATTAAACACATCTTTTAGGTTTGGGAAAGTTTATTCTTCCCTGTTTTCTTGGATACTCTTGAATTACACATATATATGCTTCAGTTTTTGATAAACTAAAAATAATTTCATCAATATGGGCACTGCCTCCATCGTTGCAGATCCTCCATGATTCCTGGCCATACTTGTTCATAAATTCTCTTGCATTTTTTTATATCTTAATGGTAAAAATCTATCTCCACATGCCTAAAGTTTCCTCCATGATTCACAGAAAAACTTATGGTTGAGTACCTAGTCTTGTTAATCTAGAACCTATTCAAAAGTACAGGAAGTCAGGAAAGTTCGTATATATCAGCCCTGGTCTAAGCTATCTTTTCAGGACCTCAGAATTCCACTGTCAGACTCTGCTTTGACATGTGAATTGGATGCCATCCTTTCTTAATTTCACAATGGAGGTTTGAATGAATGCTGAATATATGGGGTTGTTACCATGCTAATGGATTTTATGGTTTCACACAAGGGCCATGGGATCTAAAGTCTTCGTATTTAGACAGTCACAGACCTAGGGAAATTATATTCAGCCCTTCCAGCCTCCTTTCCCTACTTTTCAAAGCTTCTTTGCTAGATCCAGGTTGTTTGTGTTCCATGACTGGTTGTTGTCCTTTGTTCTTGAAGATAACCCAAATGACTTCACTACGGCAGAGTCAAGTTTCAGTGTGCCCAATTATGACTGATAAGACAAACAGGAGCTCAGAATGCTCTACCACAGGTCGGGCACAAATAGTTCATGTGAACATTTGGTGTAGACTCTCTCAATTTGTGCATATCGTGTCCTTTGACCTATTTCAATTCTGCCTTGCTCATAAAGCATAGTACCTTCTCTAATGAGGGCATACCATGCCGAGAGGTCCAAAACCAAAAAGTTCCAGTGTCTCCTATGTCATACAACCAATTCCAAAGCTCTTAACAGAGATCATGAGAGTGTCTTTTTCTAACTCCCAGGTAAACACTTGCCTTGTGTGAGTTCTCCATAAAGTAGTCTTTTAGGCAAGCACAAGTTTGGCATTTGAACAGCATGGCCAACCCATCAGAGTTGTGGTCTCTGAAGCAGAGTGTGAATTCTTGTTAGTTTCATTTGAGAAATGATTTCCGTGTCTGGTATCTTAATCTGCCAGGTGATCTTCAGAATCTTCCTAAGATAATTCAGTTGGAAGCGATTCAGTTTCCTGGCATGGCACTGGTAGCTTTTCCATGTTTCACAGGTATACAACAATGGGGTCAGTATAATGGCTCTGTAGACCTTCAGTTTAGAAGCCAGCACTATCTCTTCTCTCCCACACTTTCCTTTGGAGTCTACCAAAACAATGAGCTAGCTCTGGAAATGTGTGTAGAAAAGGTACTGAGGCATTCCTTGCCTGTAAATTCATTGTCTTTGTTCAGGTGCTTTCCTGGATTTTTATATCCAAATATGTCACTTAGTTTCATATTCTTTGTGGTTGTTCCGTCATTTTAGTTTAGTGTCACTCTGACCACATTGGGAGTTTTCTTGGCAAAGATCCTAAAATGGTTTGCCATTTCCTTCTCCGGCTCCTTTTACAAATAAGAAACCGAAGCAAACAGGATTAAGTGACTTGCCTAGGATCACAAAGCTAAGGAAGTGTCTAAGGCCAGATTTGAACTCAGGAAGGCAAATCTTCCTGACTTCAGATCAGACACTAGCCACTGCACCACATAGCTGCTCCAAAATAACCTGCAAGTCTGAAAAAGGGCTGACTCTTTACAAGGAAATGAGAGAACCTCTTACAATGCATTGTCTTTCTTATTTGCCCCTTATATCCTTCATATTTGTCAGTCTGAAACCCTTATACCAGCAAGGAAATAGGGACATGCTAGCCTCTTTCCAGAAAGAGACCAGCATAAACAAGTTGATAATGCCGATTGGAAAAGTCTCAGTAGCCTCAGTGAAGTGGGAGAACATTCACATAGACAACTTCTCCTTTCCTTCTCATGGCCTGTCTGCTTTCCCTGTCTTGGTCCCCCAGTTCTGGCTTCAGCATTCTAGGCCCTCGGCTGTCTTAGTTCTGGCCCTTCTAGCTTCACCTTTTGTTGGCTCATCACTAGAAGCTTGATCAACTCTCTCTAATCCTCATGTAGTTCCCACTAGTCCTTTCTCCCTTCAAGCAAGAAATGAGCAACCCAAAAGTGGGAAAGGAAGAAGAAGCCCCCAGTGGGGTGGGTGGAAGGGCAGCGAAAATCGACTTCTGGTGTCATTCTTCCCTCACCATTTTCCTATTCGGGGTTTCTCTCTTCTCGCTCTTAAGTCTCTCTCTTTCTCAGGAGGAGAAGCCACTAGTTGCCACTACCTGACTCCCCTCAGTGAGCAAGGTCCCACCACCAAAGCTCTGAGAAGCCCAGAGTGGGAGGGCGTTAGGGCCATGAAGTTCAGGGCCCCAGGAGTTCAAGGATGCCTCCATTATACATCTCTATAAAGGTAAAGGGAATTGGTTATCCTGGGACAATCACAGGGGAGTCTCTCTCTTAGTCACTACTAGCAAAATTCTTTCTAGAGTCTTCCTTAATAGACTGATCTTTCACCTGGAAGATGGTCATCTACCTGAGAGTCAATGTGCTTCAGAAAGGACTGAGGAACAGTCAATATGGTGTTTGCTGCCTGACAACTCCAGGAGAAATGCCAAGAGCAGAACAGAGGTCTGTACACAACGTTTGTAGATCTGACCAAGGCCTTTGACACTGTTAGTTGTGAAGGCTTATGGAAAATTATGTCAAAATTTGGCTGCCCGGAGAAGTTCATCAGTATTGTACATCAATTTCATGATGGAGTGTTTGCCCAGGTTTTAGATAGTGCCTTCCCAGTTATCAATGGAGTGAAACAGGCCTATGTGCTTGCTCCCATGCTTTTTAGCATGATGTTTTCAGTCATGCTGTCAAATGCTTTCAACGAGGATGAACACGGCATCAAGGGCAGCTACTGTACTGATGGTAAGTTCTTCAATTTGAAAAGGCTACAAGCCAAGACTAAAGTGGAGGGAGTGCTGGTGCATGATTTCTGTTTGCAGATGATTGTGCACTCAGTGCAGCCTCTGAAACTGAGATGCAACAAAATATGAATTAATTCTCTGTTGCCTGTGCTAATTTTGGCCTAATAATTAACACCAAGAAAACACAGGTGCTCCATCAGCCACCACCACATCATCCATCTGTGAAACCATCAATTACAACAAACGGAGAAGTTTTGAATGCTGTGGATAAGTTCACTTACCTTGGTAGTGTACTTTCCAGGGACGTACACATTGACAATGAGGTTGATGCACACCTTGCCAGAGCTAGCTCAGTGTTTGGGAGGCTCTGAAGAAAAGTTTGGGAGAGAAGAGGTACTAGACTGACTACCAAACTGAAGGTCTACAGAGTTGTTGTGTTGAACTCATTGTTGTATGCCTGTGAAACATAGACAGTCTACCAGCGCCATGCCTGAATGGCATGGAAACTGGATCACTTCCATTTGAACTGTCTCAGGAAGATTCTGAGGATTACCTGGCAGGATAAGGCACCAGACACTGAAGTCATTGCTTGAGCTGAACTGCCAAGTATTCAAGCTATGCTTCAGAGAGCACAACTCTGATGGGCTGGGCCCGTGGTTTGAATACAAAATGTACGCTTGCCAAAAACACTATTCTATGGACAACTCTCATGGAGCAGGCGATCACATGGTGGTCAGAAGAAATGATACAAGGACACTGTCAAGGTCTTTCTCAAGAACTTTGGATTTGACTGTGCAACATGGGAGACACTGGCACAGGATCGCTCAGCATGGCATGCCCACATCAGAAAAGGTGCTGTGCTCTATGAGCAAAGCAGAATTGAGACAGCACAAAGTAAATGTAGAATCTGCAGATTTGGAGTAACCACCCCAAATATTCACATAGACTATCTACATCCAACCTGTGGTAGAGCATTCCAAGCTTGTATTGTTCTGATCAGCCACAATTGGACACACTGAAATTTTATTTTATCATGGTGATGTCATTTTGGTCCTCTTCAAAAACGAAGGACAACCACCCATCTCCCTTCAATCTGAGCTCCTCCCTTATTAGTGCCTGAATTTGAGGCCTGTGACATTATGGGCAAATGAGTTTTTTCCTGCTATTTACTTTCTCCATTTTGTGTGTCTATTACATCACAAATGTTCCTGGATTCTTCTTTCCCCCTAGACCTCTTGTTCTTCTTTTCATCTTTTGGAGAATTTGATGCATTCCAAATTTCTTTTTTTTACAGATTCTTGGCAAAAAGTACATGTAAATATTCTAGTTGGCTTCTCAATCTAGATATGATGTAATAGCCTTCCAGTGCACTGAGCCTACTGCATCAGTGCTAAACATATTTGCAGGCTGCCTGTCAAAAAGTGGATAGATTAGGAAAACAATCAAGGAAGAGGTACCCAACAAAGGGGAAACACACCATTGTGGCAATAATTCAACAAACATTTATTAAGCACTTACTATTTTCAAAGCATTGTATTAGGCTGGGAGAGAAACAAAATTTAACTGAAGACAAAATGATTGCTCTCATGGAGCTGCTGGTGTAGTAGGATAATATGGCACACGTACAAAGAACTATATAGTATGAAATAATACATGATACATGTGAGGTGTAAGTCAAAATGTTATGTAAGGCCCAAAGGGAAGAAACGTTGTTATTAGCAGAAAGGATTGTGGAAGATTTCATGTTAAAGCTGGCATTTGATTTGGGCTTTAAAAGATGGATAGGAATTCAACAAGCAGAAATTTGCAGAGGGTGTTCCAGGTCTTGGGAACAGTGTAAGTAAAGAGTGACAAAAAAGTGACAAAATGAAGGATATTGGACATAGACAATGAGTATTCTAGTTTAGGCAGAACATAGAGCACAAAGAAGAGAGCAGAAGAAAGGTGGGCTAAACTCAGATTATGGAGAGCTTTGAATGCTAGGCAAAAGAGTTTCAACTTTACTTGAAAGGCAATAGGGAGCTATATAAGGATTTTGAGGAGAAAAGTGACATGGCATTTACATAAAGAAGGCAAATTTGGCTGGGAAGTCAGTTTGGAATTGGGAGGAAATGGAAGGAAAACCAAAAAACCATACTCTTCACAACTGTGATTCTATGAAAAAGCAAATATGGGGAAATTAGATGGGGAGCAAAAGGGATGGAACAAAACCTATGATTTCACTGGCAGAAGAAACTCCTAATGAGAAAACTTTGACTGTTCTTCAGTATTACTGAGATGCTCAGGTTTTTGGAGTTCCTTGTCCTTCCTTCTCAAAGAGGATAGTGAGAGATTAAGTGAATTCACAGAATCACATAGCTAGTTTAGGATTTTCAGAGAAGAAGCTTCAATCCACCTTCCTGATGGAGGCTAATTCTATCTGCTATGGCCTGCTATCTCTCACAAGTATTTAGGGGAAGATATTCTATTTTGTTTATGGAAATAATATGAAGCCTGACACTTTAAAAATTAGGCAGGGCTGGAGGTAGAAGGTAGATGTGCTATGGAAAATGCCTGATGATTTGGGACATGATAAGTAGGTGGTACAATCCAGTGAATAAAGTGTTGGACCTGAATTGAAGTCGGACCTCAGACCCTTATTATCTGTGCGACACTGGACAGAGAGCTCAGCAGCTCTGTCTGCACAATGGGAATAATGATAGCACCTACCTCCCAGGATTGTTGTAAGGATAAAATGAAATATCCGTGAAGCACTTTGCAAACCTCAAAATACTTTATAAATGCTAGTTAGTATTTTTATGGCTTCTCAGGTCATATGATACTAGGTTATGGGCATGGTTCTGTGATATGGTAAAGTGAAAGCAGATTGTTTTTGGTTTTTGGTTTTGGTTTTTCCCAGTTTCTGCTAAGCTAGACCTACAATGTTTTTACCTCTCAGGGTTGGTGATGTCTGCTTTTGGAAGCTTTTTCTTTCATTCTTCTCTATGTGAAATATATGTATAGTGGTAGCATACACACTCTTCAAAAATCATACATATATTAATTTTTTGTTCAACAAAACATGTTTCAGCTTCACTAGGAGAGCCATCTATTTAAAAGGAATCCTGTCATGAATAATTCCATAAAAGAAATGACCAATTCCTAAGCTATCTCTTTGGTAAATCTGGATTTTGGGACACTGGATTTTCTTAAAGCAAGGCGACTTGTATATTTGAAAACATACCAAGTACACTACCAGTTGAAAGCTGTCATCTTTCTTTGCCTAAATATTTCATATGGATTTATAAGTCAAATTTTTTTTAAAGTAGTTAGGATTTTTTTTTTGGTGCGGGGTGGTGAGAAAACTCCTCCCACCAATACAGATTGGCATATTTCTACAACTTTTAGTCTTAGAAAGTGTTGGGACAATGAGAAATTAAATCAATTCTCCAAAAATCCCACAACCAGTAGGCATCTTGACTTCAACAAAGTTCTTCCTGACTGCAAAATCCATTCTCAATCTATCATTTTACAGCACCTTTCAGGCAATTTGTTTAATATTTTTGACACAAGAAGTTCAGTGTGAGTGTGAGTGTGTGTGTGTGTGTTTGTGTGTGTGTTCTGGGAGAAAAATTTCTTTAAGCATAGGAGAAGACATTACACCAATTACCTTTGTAGTGACAGGGGCCTCAAGGTACATTATAGGGGCACCTCTGAGGACAGTGGGCTGAAAGATGAGATCTTTGCAGTTTGTTGTGGGATATAGGTTTAGAATTTAAAGTTTACTACTGTCTAAGTGACAAGGCTAAAATATTTCCCCGATGGATAAATGAGATGTAATACATAAGTCAGACAGGGCCAGGTCTACAGAATATGCTAGGGACAAAGCCAGTCTTTAGAAACCCTTCTCCATTCATTTTACTCACCTTTTTGCTTTCTCCTGCTTTCTTCAGAAACCACAGCTCCCCTTCATCCCTTGTTTTGAAATTTAACAGACGTACATGTAAAAAAAATATTATTTTGCTTAACTAAATCTCTCATATTACCACTTAAGCTAGTTTTCCCCTGCTTTGCCTCTCATGTCCTCAGTGACCATGGAGAACAGCTGGCTAACATCTTTATTATAATCTTTCATATAATTGGAGTCAGTTAATTCAGCCCTCAGCCTTTTCTTCTGCAGACTAAATAATTCCAACTCTTTTGACTTTGATTAATCTAATGCATAAATAATTTTTGATCAGTCTTTCCCCCTAGATCCTTTTCCTTTTAAATGTGGAGGAATTGCATGATTTGCAATTAAATGGAATAAAAGAGAATAAGGAGATGGTCAGAAAAATAAGAAAGTGAGATAATATGAAATTTTATTACTATAAGCCCCTCCTTTATTTTTATATTTTACTGCTAAAATGTATGTTTTGGTTGGGTAAGAGCAGTCATATTGTTAATTGTCGTTGCTCTCTATCCCTAAGAATCATTCCCTAGCATTTGTTATATAAAAGCATTAAAAGTTCGAGCCTGAGATTTCAACCCCTAGCCAAGTTTTCAGCAATTCCAGATTTCTGATGCCTTAATGAGGAGAAATTACGTAGAAAGTGGGAAAAAATATTGCATTCCCCCCACAAAATGGGGGTAGGGTGGAGAAGAGGAAATGGTAACTACGCAAGAAGAGATAATGTGTGAGTAAAATACGGCAGTTTGGGGATGACACCGAGGTCTGCCACGCCGAGCGCAATCCTGAGCAACGTCTATTGACATCAGCGGGAGTGTTTCATGTGGGAGTCCAGAGCACTCCCCAACCATGAGCATTTGTGCTAGATTTAAATTATGACATTTTTCTGGCTATTGCTCTAGAGTAGGAATAAGATGGAAGCATTACCACTTTCCATCACTGAGGAGGGGAAAATTCCAACTTCAAATAGTTCAGATATTCAGCAACAGAAAATGCAATGACTTTCAGGCAAGGATGGAATTCAGAAATGCTCAAATGGAAATCTCATGGGCTGTGAACAAGCTTAGGGGGAAAAAAACTTTCTCACAAGAGGGCCTTCTCTATAATAGGTGCTCCTATCTTGGGATCCACAGACTCCCAAGGGACTCATGGATAGATTTCAGGGGGTCTCTATCTTGGATAGGAAAACAATTGTTACCGTTCAGTCATGGACCATAGCACACCAGGATCTTCTATGCTCCACTGTTTCTTAAAGTCTGTCCAAGTTCTCTCCAAGTTCATGTTTCTTGTTTCCATGACACTATAGTCCCCTCATCCTCTGCCATCTCTTTTTCCTTTTGCCTTCAATCTTTCCCAACATCAGGGTCTTTCATCTTCTCATTATGTGGTCAAAGTCTTTAAGCTTCAGGTTCATTATTTCAACTTCCACTGAATAACCTGAATTAATTCCTTTAAGTATTGAATGATTTGATCTTCTTGCTGTCCAAGGGACTCTCAAAAGTCTTCTCCAGCACCTCACTTTGAAAGTTACAGCATTCAACTTTCTTATAGTCAGCTCTCCAGCCATATATTGCTGCTGGAAAAACCATAGCTTTGACTATATGGACTGTTGTCAGCTAGGTGATGTCTTTGCTTTTTAGTTTGTTGTCCAGATTTGTCACAGCTATCCTTCCAAGAAGCAAGTGTCTTTCAATGTTGTGGCTACAATAGTCACCTGCAGTGATCTTTGAGCTCAAGAAGAGAAAATCTGACACTGTTTTCATTGTTTCTCCCTCTACTTGTGATGGGACCAGTTACCAAGTTCTTAGTTTTCTTTTCTTTTTTTTTTTGATGTTAAACTGCAAATCCACTTTTACAATCCCCTCTTTCACTCTCATCAAGAAGCTTCATAATTCTTCTTCCCTTTCTGCCATCAAAGTGGTATAATTTGCATATCTGAGATTGTTGATATTTCTCTTGGAATCCATAACTCTAGCTTTTAATTCATCCAGCCTGGCATTTCGCATAATGTATTTTGCATATATGTTAAATAAGTGAGGTAACAATAGACAGCCTCATCATACTCTTTTCCAATCTTACACCCATCAGTTGTTCATTTTACCTAATCCCTAACTGAAATTTTGCATTTCCTTCAATTATTTAAAACCATTGTTTTCAGAAAGGATCCACAGACTTCACCAGATTGCCAAAGGGATTAATGACAAGAAAAAGATTAAGAACTTTTATTCTATAGCGTTATGCTCAGAAAAGAGTTGCCCATGTGTCTTGTTGGTCTCTGGTTAGCACACTGATATACAGCTAAAAAATAAAACTTAATATCAAATAACTTGATATTATGGTAGGACCAGTAGTATGGCCCCCACTGTATACTCAAGATAAAAGGTAAAGGTATTACAAGAGTAAGAATACTGAAGAAGTTGGGAAAATAAGCCCAGAAATGACTGAAGATAAGTCCCTGAACTTAAGGAGGCAGCATGGTACAGTGGAAAGAGTACTGGTACTGGCGTCAGGGGAATCTTGGTTCAAATGTTGCCTCTAACAATGATTACCTATATAATTGTGGGCTTAACCTATCTGGAACTCCGTTTCCTTCTCTGTAAAATAAGGCTGTACTAGATGACATCTGCAATTCTTCCTAGATCTATGATCTTCTTTACATGAGGTCTATATGAGGAAATAAAAGAGCCCTATAAGCTATACTACTTAAGCATTCATTAAACTCTTGCTATGTGCTAAACTCTATGTTAAGCCCTAGGAGATAGGAAGACAAAAGTGAAACATTTGCCTTCAAGAAGTTAGAATTACTTTCAGGAAACACCATAGTCATGATGAGTAAATACAAAATCAATACAAAGTCATTTGAAGGTGGGCACTAACGACTGGGAGAGGCAGGAAACATCTCTAGGAAGAGGTAGGACTTGAGCTAAGGGCTTGAGGGGAGTAATGAACTCTGAAAGGAAGGTATGAGAACTGAGAGCATTCTAGGCATAGAAGTAGTGTAGTCTCCACATAAAGAAAACATTAAGTTGGCCATTTTGATTAATGATCAGTCGAGAAGAGGGAAGTTGGAGCCAATTTGTGAAAGATTTTAAGTGTCAAACAGGAATGTATTTTTTATTCTAGAGGCAATTGGGAGCAATGAAGCTTCTGGAAGAACAGAGTGATATAGTCAAACACTAGGCAAAATTCAAACGTAAAGGAAATAAATAATAATTCGTTGGAAGATCTTTAAGATGCTACTATAATAAAAAGAGCTTACTGGTCAACTTAGGACCCAGCCTTGTGGTTTGCAGGACTCAACTTCTGGTTTTGAACTTGAAGGTCCAACTAGCTTCAATTCTGCCATAGGAAATATGATTAGTTTGAATTTTGACAGAGTCTTCCAGATGACACCATGGATCCCATAGGCTTTCCAGAGACACAATCATTGTGTACTATAATTAATATCCTTGAGTTCATGCATGTGCTTCAGTTATCATAGCTGGACTCCCTTTAATTGATAACGCTACTGAAGTATTTCAAATATTCCCATAGTACAAAAGTACACACTGAACTGCCTTCTTTTTTTTTTCCTTGGCGAGGACCAGACCAGGCAGGGAAGTTTCATTTGTGGATAAGTATAATTTTCTTTGACAAATATAGCATGGGCTTATTATGCCATTTGGTTATATGTTTTCCTTAGAATTACTACTATTATCAATAAGAAAAGCATTGTCTCACCAAAAATTATTCGTGAACTCGTGAAGATCTTGGTTTTAGCTGCTTTGTCAAGGGTTCTCTCTGTGTGTTAATGCCTAAGGGCATCTATATCTGTCTCTGTGTGTGTCTGTACACAAAATGTTGTAGAAAAACCGGGCCTCCCAGTCTGGTAATGGAGATGTAATATTGGTACTACTCTAAAAATCACTCAGGCTTTTCAGGTGTCTAACTTCCATACTACCTGGGGCATAGGGGGAAATGTAAACATATGCCCTGTTATTCAACTTACTACATGAGAGCATTGATTTTGACAAGGCCCCAAGTAGCCCCGTGTTCCATTTTTACCAAGATTAGACACTGATATCTTTACCCAGTGACACACAATCTGGCAGGTTTGTTTTCCACCAAACAATTGACCACTGTACTAGAAGGGTAGGTGATTCAGTGCCTGCCTTACAGAAGCCAATTCTAGAAAATGAGTAGGAATCTCTGAAGCTTATTCTCAGGGCCTCCATCTCTTGTGTATAATTAGAAAGAGCTGCATTTGTACTTACAACAGCCCAAGGGTGATTAGATGAGTCCTCCTATAAACTCTACATCAAAAGGCTCCAGGTCAGAACCCACTTCCCCTTAGTCATGCTAAGAAGTTAAATATTCTCAGGTGCCTGTTCTCTGTGTGTTTGTTTTTCTGTTTGTTTCTACCTACAAATAGATTGTAGAGCTCACTCCCCTTAATGCTTTCAAAGGCGGAGCAATTACAATTACATATTGAATAACCCCAGCCAAAAAACAAAAACCACCCACAATATGCCTTTGAAACCAACCACATGTATAGATAGTAGGGATTTAGGAAGGGAAAAAAAAAAACTTTTCTACAAAGTGACTTTTTAGCCAAAATTAAAAATATCTTTCCATGCCCTCCTGCCTGATGGAAAAGTCCAGCTGGAAACACCACTGGGTTTTCTTTTGTTTAAATTTTGATTCATTCATCCCAGAAACAATTTACTATTTTGTATACACTTGACAGAACTATATCAGCTGGGTTTTAGCTGACCCCAGGTAGTACTCTTAATCCTGATGTGTATATACATTAAAAAAAATTAAACAAAACTGAAAACAGATGCGTCTAACACAGGATGTGACTGGAGTAAAGTCTTATTTTTTCAATTTCAGTTTTCCAACAATGAGTCTGTTCTGTCATTTTCAGTATCTATATCTATCCATGTCAGGAATTCAGTGTCCTGAGCATTAAATGGAACAGCAGTCTCAGTTCCTATCTATAAAGAGTTTAAAATATGTGTGGGAAAAAATAGAATAAAAGATAACTCCCCAGCCCTACCCCCACCACTGCTTACTACCTATGTGACAACTTCCTTGGACTTTGTTTTCCTCATTTTTAAAATGAGGGGAATTGACCTCTGAAGTTCCTTCCAGTTTTAGATCTATGATTTTATGACCCCAAAAGAGTGCAAATGCCATTATTTCCTAGGTTTGTTCCCACTTTTTTATTTTAATATTTCAGTAATTCAATGATCTCATCCATGAGCATATACCTCCAGTGGTGTTTATAGAAACTAACCAGCAACTTTTCATCCCCTTTGACTCTTGTCCCTGATTTCTCATAAATTAGGGATTCTTAACTGAAGGCATTTTAAGGGACCTATGAACCTGGATGTGAAAAGTAATTATATCTTTTTTTAAACATAATTTTAATTAATGAAAACCATTATTCTTAAAAATGTTCTATGGGCTGGGCTTCACCAAACTCCCAAAGTTGATGATGTTACCAAAAAGTAAAAAACTTTCATAAATCTCTCATAAAGAATCTACACAGTGCATTGTTGATTTGTCTCTACATCTCATGATCTACCCTGAATATGTATCTAAAATAGTTTTGATGGTGCTATACCATTCATGATCTTTTTCCATGAGACTATATGGTGCTATTTCACTCAGAATGAGGATTATTAAGAAGAATCTTGTAACTTTTTTCTGAGGTGTCACTTGAACATTTTAGATCAGAAGTTGCAGAACATCTTCCCTGGTTGACTGTTTTTAGAACAAGAGTCGGGAAACAGGTTCCCCATCCTTACTTTAGAATATACCAAACTATCCCACAGTATGGATTTACACAAAGGCTATATAAACCTCAATGCTAAATCTACTAGTCTGAGTAGCTAGCTAGTTTACTATTCCATGATGAAGGGAAGAAAAGCTGGAAGGAGTAGAGTAACTATGCCTAGCATAAAATGAAAGAAATGGGGCACAGTCCATCCTTGTGGAAGTTTGCTTAGAACCAGAGGTTCAGTCTTACAGCTCCTTTCGAGAAATATAAGAACATATATATAATATGTATATTCTTATATATACATATATTAAACTATATAAAGAATGTAATAAACTCATTTACACAAAGGCACAAATGAATTTTAAGGGTTATGCCTTGGAAGCTTGTGCCAATGAAACCTTACCGTTAAATCATATCTCCTTTATTAGGGTAGGAAAAGGGGAGATGAGGGAATGGGGGAAGGTGGGGAGAGGTGCCCTGAGATCCTTTCCAGCTCCCTTTTCCTATGATTCCTCCAGACAAAAGGGCAATTTATTTCATTAGACAGCTAACACCCTGAACTCTAATTGAAGCATTCAGGCCAAGTTCTCCAGCACTGTTAATTAAGTTGGCTGTTAAATGTGCACATGGAGCATTCAGCAGGTCAATTACATGTGCAAAAATATTTTTGGGCCAGCAGCATCCTGTTGGCTCCTGTGTATGCAGTCAAGGGACCTATTTGTGAATATTGGGTCCCTTGTGTCTGAGTACATTTTGATGGAATCCAATGTCTTCATCCAAAGGCTATTAACAGCCACTAGTGCCTAGCATGACAGTAAGTTTAAGCTATTACAACTGAATTTTATCAAGGAAATAAGATAAATCCTTAGCTATTTGGAAGTAATGGGTGTTTTATGAATAAAATTGTTACATTTATTTGCGGGAAGTATAAACAGACTAGAAAATTTCAACCCATCGTTTGGTCCTGAGTAATTTTGATTAATTTAAGATTCATACTAGCAAGTACTGTTTCCTGTCAAATTTAAACATGAGTCCAATAACCAGAAATGCTATTAGTACATGGGGAACTGTTAAATGCTTAACTTTCACGTGAAATGAATTTTTTCCTTATAATGATTAGGTATCAGATGTTCATTTCATCATCGAGAGGGGATATAGTGAGTTGATACTCCGTAGATTTGTTCCAATGGAGTTTTCCAGAAGGCAGATATTTCACATGGAGTGAAATTCACTGGTCTGGCTTTGGGTGCTCCTGCAAAACTGAAAGCTAAAAAATGATGTGTGAAGGAAAAGAACCAAAGAGAAATCATGGAGGGTTGATCCGGGAGCGTGAAACCCCCAAACATTCATCCAGAGACATAAACTGTGGTCCTTAACAATTCAGTGCTTTGAGAAACTGCTTGGTTTGGATAACATGAAAAAAAATTGGGAATTATAATAATCATGTAGTTTTTGAACCCAAGGACTCTCTGGAGAAAGTTCTTCAGTTCCTTCTTTAACCTTCAATTTTCATAGACTAAAGTCAGATACTTACAAAGTAGACTTTCTCCCCATCTACCCCATCAACACTTACTACTACCACCAATACTGTCTTCTTATTCAGTTTTCTAGGAAATAACCAACTTACATACTGTATTACAAGTCAGACAAAAGCAACCAGAAAATAAGGTTATGAATAAAAACGCAACTTCTGGTGGTATGTATTTTTTCATAATTTTGTAGTGTGTAGTGTTTGCCACTCTCTCCACAATATCCCTTCCTCTCTAGCTGGTCTTATTTAGAAATAACAAAGAAAAGAAAGTGTAGCCTTAATACTTTTCAATATATAAGTAGCTTGGGTTTTGTGTTTTAAATGGTGGAAGTTGTGTTGGATTTGGAGTCAAAGAATCAGGGTTCAAATCCCATTTCTGCCCTTTGCTACCTATCTGACCTTGAGCAGGTTATTTAACTTTCCTGGGTCTCAGTTTCCTTATCTATAAAATGAGGAATTTGGACCAAATGACCTTGAAGGCCCCTTCCAACTTGGAGATCTAGGATCCCTGTTAAATGTAACTGAGAAAGAACTTTCCCTCCGTTTTTAACAATCAGGTTTACCAAAATATTAATAATCAGGGATCAGCTGGCATAACAAGAAAAAAGACAAGGTTAAAGAGAGATCAATTATATCATGAAAATTACATAAGATCTAGTCCATTTTGTTCCTGATTACAAGGGAGCAATGTTTTTGTTTTTTTGAACATAGATATTTGGAGAAGCCAATAGGAATAAAATGATCAAAGGGATGGTAAGAAATAACTATTAGGTCATGATGTAATGGTCTCACATTTAAAAATAAGTCTGTATATAGCTTATAAAATATTTAACGTGTTTTCTGCTTTTTTAAAATAGATTTTTAAATCACTAAAAGAAAGTAGCTTTTTTATGAACCCCTAGATAGAGGGTGCTTAAGAAGGGATAAACTGCCCCAGCACAGAAACTGAGCAGGTTCTGTTTAGGCCAATCAGCAGTGGAGTCAGGCCCATGACTGGCTACTGCATTTCCACCTTGGGCAAAATAAGGCAACCCAGTCTCTTAAAAAATGCAATCACATTTAACATATTTTAATTGTACATGATTTATCACTGAACAAAGTCTATAGGCTTATAAATATTTTGTGAACATTCAGTGCCTAAAATTATAGTTGTCACATTACTTGGGTATAATTAAACATTGAAGGGCATTTACGTTGTTTAGAAGAGAAGTGAAATGTCAAAGCTTTTTTGTCTGGCTTAAATGATAGGTCAAGCTGTGCAGAAATCAGTTTGGTTTTGGAAACTGGCATTTTGTTCCAGATTGTCCAATTATCTGTGCAATCAAGCTTCAGGTTGGGGCTATCTACAATAATACATCTTGGGCCCAAGCCCAGGGTCCTTAAGTGGGCAAAGTTTTCACTGACATTAGTGAGATGATTCTCTGAGATGTATTATATCAAAAATATGTGACTTTTTAGAAGGGGTTATATGGGAATTATTGGGTCTTTCTGAGACAGTATTTAAATCTGAAAAGGTTAGTCTTTCATGGAAAGACTCATCTTTAAACATAATCCCAGGATGATCTTGAACAGGATACCAAATCAGCCATTCCAGCACTTGCTTTAGATTGGTTAAGTCCCATCACAAAAGCAAAAATTTCAGAGTTGTGAGAAATATGATAGTACTATCATCTATAATCATGTACATTTGCTCTGTAAAGAATCCCTTCTGCCACTGGGAGACTTACTTCCTGCACACTTAGAGCTATGTTGTACCCTGGTTAGAGGCCTAGGTCTGGAGTCAGGAAAACCTGAGTTCAAATCCAATCTCAGATACTTAATAGATGTGTGAACTTAGGCAAGTCATTTAACCTCTGTTTGCTTCAATTCCCTCCCTCCCAGGGGTGTTCTGAGGATAAAATGAGATAATATTTATAAAGCACTTTGGAAACCTTAAAGTGCTATATAAATGCTAGTAATCCTTTCTTTCTATGGGGCAAATTATTCATTCTATAGCCCCAATTGTTTAACAAGTGGGGTCTAGTTGTGGCATACAGTTTGCGGACTTTAATTGTAGAAAATGAGGTAAAGGTCAGAGAGTCACAGTTTGGGTAGTGGCCCATGAGGAAGCTTCTTTTTCATCATCTAAGTAAGGGATAAGAGAATACTCAAAAAGGCATACTTAGCACAGGATATCATAAGTTTATAGATTTAGAGTTGGAAAGGATCTTTCTCCATGGATCCAGTGAGTGTCCTACTCAAAGGTCAAATGGAAAAGGACTTCCTAATACATTATGAGATTCTCAAGATATGAAAGACATTGAGGTGGTTGCACTGAACCCCAGATCACTACAGTATAGCCAGTCAAAAGAAAATGGCCTAGTCATCTGCAAGGAAAAACCAAATGGCTAAAGAACACTTATTGCCAATATGAATATATTATTGTGCTGTAAGAAATAAAAAAAGGAAAATTAAAAAAACTTTGAAAGACATATATATTAATTCAGACTGAAGTGAGCAGAACTTGGACAATACTGTATACTATAACAATACTGTAAAGACAAATAACTTTGAAAAATTTTTAAGATCTCTGGATCATTGCAATGGCCAACCAAAACTCCAAAGGTCCAATGATAAATAATGCTACTCACCTCCTGACAGAGAAATTGATGGACTCGTGATGAGACATACTTTTGGACATGGCCATGGTGGGAATTTGTTTTGCTTGACTATGCATATTTCTTACAAGAATTTTGTTTTCTTTTCCACGGGGAAAGAGGAGGTAGGAAGAAGAGAAAATAAATTTTTGTTAAATTAAAAAGTAAAATTATATTTTTTAGGAATTCTTGTTACCCATAAACAGATGGTCAATTGGATTGGAAGTCCATTGGGTTACTACATTCAGAATCAGTCATAAGGGGAATGTAAAATGGATCACTTTTGGTCAATTAAGCAGTGATTTTAGTGGTCTCTGCCACCAAAGCTCATCTTTTTAATGCTAATATTCTCCTAGTGATTTGATGTAGGAGAGCTGGCAGGGTACAGTGGAAATAGCACTGCCTTGTAAGACCTGAATTAGGAGACCAGATTAATCAGTGTGAGTTTGTGCAAATCAATAAACTTCCTTGGGCCTCATTCTGCTCATCTGTAAATTAAGGGGTTGTGGGGCAGGTAGGTGTGGATAGAGCACCAGTGCAGGAGTCAGGAGGACCTGAGTTCAAATCTCACCTCAGACACTTGACACTCACTAGCTGCATAACCTTGGGCAAGTCACTTAACCCCAATTGCCTCATGAATATCTGGTCCCTGGATTCAGATGGCTCTGGAGGAGAAGTGAGGCTGGTGACCTGCTCAGACCTCCCTCAATCAAAACAAAGCCAAGTGCAAGTCATGTCATCATTTCTCTGATGGCATGGTCTTCTTTGGCAATGAAGGATGAACACACACACAAATTAAGAGGCTGAACTAACTAGCCTCTTAGGTCCCTAAATTATGTGAAATTATGGTAATTATGGAACAACAAAATCTAAGCTCAATTTTAAAACATTTATTTAGCGCCTGTTCTGTTCAGGGCATCATGCTAGACAGTGAGGGAGGCAAAGACAAAAACAAGATGAGTCCTTGCCTTCATGAAGCTTATCTACATTCAGAAGAATCTTAATTGCAGGTAAGCCAGAATACAAAATGGAAGCTGTCGGTGTTAATTGGATACACATATTGACAATGATGACGTGCATAAAATATAGGTAAAACAAATCCCAAGCATTTATATGACAAAAAAAAAAAAGTGGGCTGGTCATGTAGCAAAGAAAAGGCATAACAACTAGGCTACCCAAGGGTTATACTGGTGATCATGATATATTCAAAAATGTGGAGCAAAGTCTGAAGTATTCTAAGGAGGATTTCTGGAAAGACAGGAATATTAACAACACTGGATGAGAAGGTATAGATGGGTGGCGATCTACTCCAAAGGAGTTACTATTTATGCTGATGATGAGATAATGTTATTAATGATTTATCATGGGAGGAGAAACAAACTCAACACTGGCCTAAGATAGAGAGGCCTTACCCATGAAGCTTAAAGTTTAGCTAAAAATACATTCAGAGATAACTAGAATGCAAGATACTAAGAAAGATACAAAACCAAGTGTTATTTGAGGTTGATGGGTGAATAAGCTCACTCTCCCCACTGGAAAGCTCCAGAGGAGGTGGAATTTTAATTGAATGGATGGGAAGTAAACAGGCAAACTGGGAATGAATAAATTCTAAGAAGCAGAGGTTAGAAATACAGTGAACTGAGGATTGTGCAATTTAGGTGGAGTTTCAGTGGTGCTGAGACCAGGCTAGAAAGGCAGAGTTGCACCATATTACAGAAGGCCTTAGATGAAAGACAAAGGTCTTTGACATATTCAGTAGCCAATAGGAAGGCATTAATTATTTCTGAGCAGGAGGCTCATGACTAGATTTTTGCATAAATATGAGACCGGTAGCAGCATGCAGGATAGATTGGGAGAGGGGAAAGAGCAGTTTAGGATGGTCTGTAAGAAACTATTGCAATCCTCCAAGCAGGTGGAAAGTGCAACCTGTCCTAGGGTGATGGTGATGGCAATAAAAAAGGAGAGGAAGGATCAGAGAGATGACATGGAGGTTACCTTCAAGACTTAGCAATTAATAGATTATAAAAGATAAGAAACTGGGAAACACCAAAGTGACAAATGAAACACTAGGGAAATGGTAATAATATTCAGAAATATTGTGTCTAGGGGTAAAGAAAGGGAGGAAAAGCCTAATATGTGCCACAAAGATTAACTCCTTTGATTCCCACAACAATCCTGCAATGTAGGTTCTGCTGTTATCCTCATTTTACAGTTGAGATAATTGAATCAAGCAGAAGTTAAACAAATTGGCCAGGGTCACACAGCTAATAAAGTATCCAAGGCCAGATCTGGACTCAGCTTTTCCTGACTCCAGGCTCAGAATTCTATCCAGTCAGCTACCAACTGCTTCAGAAGGACAAATACACATTAATATGTTCAGTTTTAGTCATGGTAATTCTGCAGTATTCATAGGGCATCCAGTCTTGTATGCAACTAAAGATGACAGTCTAGAACTTAGAAGAAAAGTCAGGGCCAGAGATTTGATTTGAGAGTTGTCTGTCCTGTTAAACTGTGAACTCTTTCAGAGCACAGACTGCCTTTTATCTTTTTTGTTTTGTATCTTCAGTGTTTAGTACAGTGCCTGGCACATGATAAATGTTAATTAATTCACTGTCTATACAGAGGTGATAGCTGAAGCTGGGGAAGTAAATGAGATTTCTACAGTATTTTGCAGAAGTAGAAGAAGGGGTCTAAGGACAGAACATTGGGTGAGACACATCAAGGCAAGGGTTCTTAACCCTTTTTGTGTCTTGGGCCCCTATGTCAGGCTGGTGAAGCCTATAAACCACTTCTCAGAATAATGTTTTAAAATACATAAAATTACAAGTGAAACCAACTATATTGAGATACAGTTATCTATGTATTTTTAAAGTTCAAGAACCCCAAGTTAAGAACTCCTGTCTTAAGGGAATAGAAGAGGATGAAGAGTCAGTAAAGGAGACAAAGGAGAGAAAAGAAGTAAGAGGAGACCATGAGGGTGATGTCTTTGAATCTAAGAAAGATTAGAGTATATAGGAAGAGATTCTCCCTAAGTAATGGTATCAAATAAAGACATCAAGGACTGAAAAGAAGCCATTGCTATGGGGGATTGGGATGTTGCTGATGACCTTTGAGGAATTAATAACATGGTGGGGGAGGCCACATTGCAAGTATGTGAGTCTATACTAAAAGTGAGAGTATATATTCTAAAATAGTGAAAGTATCAAGTGCAGACAACTTTTCGCGTGTGTCCCAGGAGTTTAAAAGTGATAAGAAGGAGAGAAATTGGACTGTAGCTGAATGAGAATATTGTAGCACCAAGAAAAGTCTATTTTAGAGGGGGATGGGAAACCTGAGCTCATCTGATATCAAATAACATTTTTGCAAGCCTTAAAGCACTTATAACTGTTAGCTATTATTGGCACTTATTAATATTGATGTAGACATGGGAGAAGCCATTGGATAAGAAGAGATTAATAACGAATGAGAAAGACAGAGAGAAAGAGGGACAGAGACAGAAAGACAAGAAGACAGAGACAGAGAGAATGGTTATTGCTAGAGCAAGGTTCTGGAGTAGTCAGAGAGCAGAAGAATTTTGTGGTAGGAGTTACCCAGGTATGAGGATTAGCAGACTGGTGATGGAAGAATGGCAGTGGCAGTTAGGTACCATGGAGAAAGTGCCAAGCCTATAGTCTGGAAGGCTTATTTTCATAAGTTCATATATGGCCTCAAATACTTACTAGCTGTATGACCCTGGTCAAGTCACTTAACCCTATTTGCCTCAGCTTCTCATTTGTAAAATGAGCTGGTGAAGAAAATTACAAACCACCCCAGTATCTCCAGAGAGACCCCAAATTGGGTCACAGAGAGTCAGACAGGACTGAAATGACTCAGCAACAACAAATGGAAGAAATCGAGGCAAGGAATCATGAGATGACAGCCTGTGAATCATCAAAGTGATAGATTGTGAGATTAACTCTAAGTGGGACAAGTGAAGCAAAAGGAGAATGGGTGGGGAGCAGAATAAATAGGGAGGGATCAAGGGACCAGAAATTTGAACGGGGGAGGGGGAGTCAGTTTAGAAGTGAGTAAAATGAATGAGACACAGAGATAAGAGGTTAAAATTGGGGAGAAGATTTCCCAATTTTGGTTCTTGGAGGTTGTCCAATTCCATGCTATGTTGAAGTCTATGGTATTGGTCATCCAGTAGGTGAAGACATCATTTGAGATGAAAAGATAGAAGTGTATGGTCAGGGATTTGGATGACTTGTAAGCACAAATTTTAAAATCACTAACGATGATGGCAGAGGAGTACAAAAGTTATTATGAAAGTTGGATGAGAAATCTGAAGGTCAGCAGATGATAGGGAAGAGGATGGGAAAAAAGTGATATAAAATGGGTCATAGGAACTTCAAAAAAGCTTTTTGGATTAATCACTCATTTATTAGGGACACAAACAGATAAGTTTTGATAGCAGAGAGGGAATGATGCAAAGCTTGAGGTCTTTGGCAGCCCAAGTTAAAAATCATAGTAGAAGACTATGGCTAGAGAATAGCCTTAGGGTATAAATGAATAACTTACGTTAAATGCAAGCAAATAGGTCAATGTATTTAGTGGGAGTGGTGCCATGAAGAAAAAGAGAGGAGAGATGTGTCATATTTAAGGAAAATCATTATCTTTTTTTCCAATAAATTAAGGAATGTTTCCTCCAAAGGCCTCTCAGGAACAATTTAGATAAAGAGGAGAAAACTTAGGGAACTCATTCCATTCTTGGGGCATTCATCACCAGAACGGGATGAAGATAAGTAAGGGTTCTTGTTGATATGTGCCTAGGAGAAGTTACGAGGTTGAATAGGAAGTGGGAGGAACCAAGGATCTTAGTTTTAGAGTTGAAAGGGACCTGAGAAATGAGTGAGTACAATCCCCAAACCCCAGAGAAAATAAGTGACTTGCCTAAGGTTATATAGAAACAGAATGGAATTCCAATCCTGGTTTTCTGATTCCAAATCTCATGGTTTTTTTTTCAACTGCACTATGCTGTGTCTCATCCTAGTTCCTTACATTGGAAAGGGATCTGTCTTCGGAGACAGAGGACCTGGGCTCAAATCCTGCCTCTATTACTTACTACCCATGTGACCCTGGACCAGGGACTTAACAAATAAGTCTTTGGAGTCTGAGGGTCCACAGTAGTAAAATGACGAGTTAGACTCAATGGCATCGAGTCCTTTCCAGCTTAAAATCTATGATCCTAAGGTCTTTGAAGAAGAAAATAAAGGCCTAAGATATTTTAAATTTTATTTTGAGCTTTATCAACTTCTGGCTTGAGTTATCCCTACTGTTGAAATTAGACAGTAAACTCCTGGGGAGAAAGTCTCTTTGGACAAGGTCCCTTGTTGTTTCCTACAATCTGACAATGACTTTAGCTCTTAATTCAAGTGACTCTGAATGACTGTCAGTCATCAATTTAAGAAGAAAAGTAGATTGAGGTGTGGGGGTGAGGAGGATGCTCCAGCAATTTGTGTTAAAAAAACCAAAATATGAAACCTAACTATCCTATGATACCATCAGTCCCCAAAACACACTTCCTCCATATACCAATTCTCCTTTCCTCCATCTCCTGGCTTCTCTGGCTTCCTTCAAGTTTCAACTAAAATCTCACCTTCTGAGAGAAGCCTTTCCTGATCCTACTTAATGCTGAAATAACATCCAATGTACCTGTAAATATCTTGTTGTTTCCCCCATTAGATTGTGAGTTCCTTGAGGGCACAGACTGTTTTTGCCTTTCTTTGTATCTGCAGGGCTTAGCACCATGTCTGATCATTTGTTGGATCATTCATCTCAGTCATGTCCAACTCTTCATGGCTCCATTTCTTGACTGAGATACTGGAGTCGTTTGCCATTTCCTTCTCCAGTTCGTTTTACAGGTGATGAAATTAAAGCAAACAGGGTTAAGTGACTGCCCAGGGTCACGCAGCTAGTAAGTGTGTGAGGCAGGATTTGAACTCATGAAGAAGAGTCTTCCTGATTCCAGGCCTGGCACTCTATCCACTGGACCACCCACCTGTCTGTCTGGCATAGTCAGTGCTTAATAAATGCTTGTTGATCAACTAATCAAAGAAAATAGGGCAGAATAATTATCTTCTCCCCTTCCAAATACACCTAAAAAGAATTATTTCCCTTTTTTCCTTTCAAGGCTATAGCTTGGTGTTCATTTTAACCAGAGTTTACCTGTCAAAAAATGGTGGCAATGAAAAAGGATGGGATGGGATTTGCCCTGGAATAATCTCCTCTTTAGAGACAACCCTAAGCACTGAGGACGTGTAAATATTTGATGAATACTGTTTCTTGGCGAGAATGTCCTTCAGTGCCTAGCCTGGCAGGCTGTGAGTCCAAGACAAGGCTTTGCCTCTTCCTCTGAATTAGTCATTTGCTTTACCTTTCCAGTTTGTGTCTGTTACTTGATGGTTTGAGGAAACTATTTTTGATAGTTCAAGGCTCCCTGAGAGGTTTACAAGAATGATGGAACACTATTTTCTAGAAAATCACTTCATCTGTAAAAAAAAAACAACAAAACCTTATTAACTCCCTCCTCTGCACACTGTCTGCTCTTAAAAAGTGCAGCGGGGAAGGGGAGGAGTGAAAAAGGCGTTCCATTAACAACTGTATTCTCGCTGCGGGACTTCTGTCCTTTGAACTCCACAGCTGTTAGACGGAACTTCCCGACATACCTGAAGACTCAAAAATCAATGAGAGGAAAAACAAATCAGTCCCAAAGCTGCCATTCCAATCCCCAAACAGTTACTAAGTCAAAAACGGAAAAACAGGGCATAACTACCTCCTCCCAAATGCAGGTGCATAAACTGATCCCACTAGAGAAGCTCTATAACCTCCACCTTTGACTTCAGCATCTGATTTACCTTAAAGACAAAACACACTCTCAAAGAGAAGAGATTTTAAATTGTGAAGGGTAATCACTAAAATGGATTATTAAAAATACTTTTAGAATATTGAATAATTAATTTTCCACAACCAAATAGGATAACTTCCTGAAACATCAGTGAAGGAAGGGAAGAATGGAGAGAAGGGGACATTGGATTTAAGATCATTAATTCAGTAAAATAAGCCATAAGAGAAATCTGAACACCCTCTAGGATAAAATCCTATATCCTTTATTACTTGGACATTATTTGTCACTAGTGAGGTGATTCAGCTAAGGATATCTATTCAATTAAGCAAAAATTTATTTAAAACCTAGTATGTGCCAGGCATAGTTTCAGGTGCCAGGGATGCCAAGATATATATGACATAGGGTCTACTCTCAAGGAGATAATTGTATACTATGATATATCATAACAGCTGATATTTACTCTTTGATTTATAAAATTTAAATTGCCTTCTTCAAGGTCCTAATCCATCTTATCTCCAATTCCAATGGCCTTTTAAAGGAAAGTTTTATTAATGCCTTTTATTTACATTATCATCATTTCTCCACATGTTATGTGTCTTCACCATTTAACATCTTCTCCAGTAACAAAGAAAGAATATTAAGCAAAACAGGATAGCCCAGCAAACCCACTTGACATTGTATGTCATCCAATATTTAGAAGAGTCCACCATCTTCTTAACAAGAAGAAGGAAGTGTACATTTTATCCACTGTTCTCCAAGACCATCAATCATTACATTTCATCTGAATTCAGCTGCTTTTTAATGTTTCATGCTCACCATTTTTCTTTTTCCCTTTCTTAAAAGAAACCTATATATGTATGGCAATGTTTATCTTATTTTTATCAAGAATCAGTAGACTTTGCGGTATTCTACTGTAACATGAAAATTCATTTCTACTTGGAAATTTTTACTTTCGCTCCCCACTCTCTGACTTAGCAGTTCAAGGTTTTTTGTTTTTTGTTTTTTAATGGTGACAAAAACTATGCCATTTATGTCCTGCTTGGTAAATTAAAATTTCAGAAGGAAAAAATTCAGTCATTTACATAATTGTAGTCAATGTATATATTGTTTTCCTGGTTAAACATTATTTATTTTATTCCTGTTCATACAACCCTTCCTATACTTTTCTGTATTTCTTATTTCATTTTTCCCTTATACCAATGGAATTTTTTTTTGGTATTAAAAATTTAGTATTAAAAATATTTTTAGAATATCGAATAATTAATTTTCCACAACCAAATAGGACAATTTACTGAATCATTAGTGAAGGAAGGGAAAGAATGGGGAGAAGGGGACATTGGATTTAAGATCCAGTCTTCTCTTTAATCTATTTGTGGCATTTGATCACTGGACCATCCTTCCTTCTTGAGGTTTTCCCTTCCCTTAGTTTCTAAGACAAAGTACTCTTTTAGTTATCTCTCTGACCAAACCAACATTATATCTTTTGCTGTCTTTTCTTCTTACCCCATTAGATGTGAGTAATCCTGAAGATTATGTTCTAGAATCTCTTCTCTTCTCTTTCTATACTGTCTCCCTTCATATTTCAACCATTTCAAAGGCTAACTCCCAAATCTGTATTTTCACCCTCCAACAAAAACCTCCAATAAGTGCATTTTGGATACTATGTGGATGTTCTTTGAGAAACTTATCAATCTGCCTAAAACTTTATTCGCCTTCTTTCCCTTCTTCCCTACATCTGGTAAAAGTTCTACCATTATTCAATCATTTAAATTTATAACTTTGGAGCTACCTTGGAATCTTCCCCTCTCCTTCACTCCATTTATATACCTAATAAATTAAGAAATCCTATCATTTCTTCTTCTACAATATTTTTCACATCTAGTTTCTTGTGTTCACTCCTACTCCAACCACCCTAGTTTAAGGCTTCATCATCTCTCATTTAGACTATTGTGATAGTCTCCTAACCAATCTCTTGTCTAGCCTTTCTCCAAACCATCACTCATACACCTGTCCAAGTAACTCCCTAATGAGTTGACCCTGATCAAAACAAATAGACAAAAAATCCTTCAGTAGCTCCTCATTCCCTAGAGAATAAATTCAATTCAATTCAACAAGTATTTATTAAGCATCTCAACGCTGTTAGGCACTAGAGATATGAAGATGAAAAAATTAAACAGTTTCTGCCCTCATTAAGCTTATAATCCAAGGGAAGATGCCACATAAACATATAAGTACAAGATTTATACAAAACAAATCCAAAGTAATTTTAAGGGAACCAAAGGGAAAGACCATTAACAATAAAGGAACCCAGGAAAGGAATCCTGTATTCCTGAGCCGTGTTTTCAAGAAACTAGGAATTCTAAGAGGAAGATATGAAAAAGAAGAATGTTCCAGGCCTGAGGACTACCTGTGCAAAGAGAAGAATGCAGAAAATTAAATGGCTCAGAAAGGCAGGGATGTTCTGGAGCCGGCTCAGTCCATCCTGTGAGAGCCAGTTGATAAATTTTCACTGCAAGCACTTCGAAAACTGGAAAACTCTACAAATTGGGGCTTGATATATTGTTTTATTAATTACCTACACTTAAGTGCTGGAGAAAATTCAGAAATGCAGATTAAATATAAAAGTACATAGTGGGCACATGTGCTTGTTTTTTCCAGAGAGCTTGTTGTTAAACATTTACCAGCACACCGCTGTATTCAACGAACAGCAAATAGGACAGGTTGACAGGAATGTTGAGCTATGGAGGGGGAAAGTCAAGCACAATTAGCCTGGAAAGACAGACCGGTCCTCTGCCTTCAAACCTGAACCCGACTAAAATATAATTGGGAAATGTTTAACAAAATAAAAAAAAATGTAATACAACATAGGTAATTTTAATTTGTGGTTTTCTAAATCAAAATACAGCCACTGGGATCCACTTCTACTTGATTTTGACAAGACTGGTCTAAACAATCAAGAAAACAGTAAGCCAAGCCTTGATTTGTAGCTTGCTGAAATCCTGGGGATAATGCTCACTCTGAATATTTAACAGCTGGCTATCCCAAGCAGATTCAAGCTGACTTTAGCACACTCTTGGACACCAGAGATGTTATGGAAGAAGTAGAATAACAGGGCCTGATATCTGATTCAATATATTTGTTGAGGGAAAGCAAAGAGTAGAAGACAGGTTGTCAATATCCTCCATAGATGTTGAGGGCCAGTTGATGAGATCAGGATAGACCTTCAGGGAAACTGATCTTTGAGACTGTGTTCATTATCATCCGGAATGGCTCTCCATGCCCCCCAGATGTTGTCTCTGTGAGACAAACGAGAGAATTACAGAAAACAAGGGATATGTAAAATAGATGCTCCTAGGCTCATGGTCTGATTTAATCAGAAGACTTATTTAATCATCCTGATTGATTTAATCACTGGGACAGACTAGCAGAATGTCATTTAGACTTGTAGTACCTTGTCTATATAAACCCGAACCCTCAGATCAATAAAGGGAACTTGTCTATTTTTTCCCACCTCCCGTAACTTTTCTTCCAACCACATCACCAAGCCGTGTAGGGACGCAGGCCACCCGCCACACATAGAAATAAAACAGTTAGCATCTAAGGTCTTCTCTAGTCTGGTTCTAACCTCCCATTCCAGTCTTCCATGCTACTCCCCTTCACAAAACTTTGACAAGAAGATTGATGGGTATCTCCTTGGTTTCCATGTCTTTGCCATTACAAAAAGAATTGCCATAAATATTTTTCACATATGGATCTTTTTTCCTTTTTCTATTGCTGTGTGCCCTTCATTCACAAAGGACCGATGGTATCCCAAGGGTGCAGTCTTGACTTGACAGTGACTTGGATTTAAGGGAGACAAAGTTGTCAGACTCACTCTCTCCTTCAGCGTCATTGAAGTCCAGCAACAACATAAAAGTCAAGAAGACTGGCTGCGTTGGATGCAGTGGATGACTTTGGCTTCCTTCTATGCTCTCTTTAGGGTATGGTCAAAGTTGTGATGATGCTGGTTCAACTTTCTAGCAGATTATGGGACACTCAGGGGTGTGTTGGAGCCAGTTGATGCTGGCTTATAAAAGTCAATGTGAGAATTTACATGTTGGAAATCAGCAAACATTACAAATTACTGTTTGCTGTGTTGTTTTGTTGGTTGTATGGACTTATAAAAGATAAAAAATGTTAATAATGCAGATCAAGTAAGAGTGTGTTATAGGTTTTTAAGTGCACTCCATTTTGAATTAAGTACATGGTCAAAAGAGATTCTATTGATTGATTTGAGATTGAATAAATAGCAAACAAAAGTTTGTTGAATACCTACTGTATTACGTATCACTACACTGCATATTTAGGAGTATAAATGGTCATGAGAGGCTTTCAAAGGGTTCATAATCTAATTGGAGAGATATGACATAAACATGTAAAAAAGTTTAATAAAAGAAGGTTTAACAATTTAAGACAAAAATTGAAATGTCATAAGGAAGTAGATGATTATTTGAAAAATGAATGGTATAGGTAAGAATTTCTATAGGAAATCAGAGAGAAATATCACTTCACACTAGAGTAGTCAGAGAAGACTTTATGGAGTAAGTGGAATTTTAGCTGGATCTTAAAAGACATAAGGGATTTAGCTGTTTGGAGCGGAGAAGAAATCTCTGATATGGCGTAGTTTTTGTTTTTTAGTGGGAACGCGCAGTGTTGCTAAGACACTGGATAACATTGAGGGTAGTGAAAAGTAACATGGAGTGACTCCATCTGAAAGATTAGAAGAGGTAGAGAGTGTAAATTTCTCTGTTCCATTTAAAGGTTATGTGTAAATATAATTGTAATATGGGCCCTCTTTTTTACCAGCCAACCTTGAACAGGTAGAATTTAGATAGCTAAGTTTGGAATGATGTAAATTCTCAGATATTCCTCAATATTGCTGGAAATTCACCACCAATGCTTATCTCATAAATAGAAATATATATGAGTCATTTCTTTAACAGGATCATCCAGTAAATTTAGCCTGTTGTGGTTTTTAATTGGTTTTAAACCAGTTCTCGGCTTCCTCAAAATAATACCCCTTCAGTCTCTCATTTTTAAGTAGTGAGTTGGAAAGAAGCAGAATAAGCAGGAAGGGAGGGTAGAAAGAAGAGAGGCATCCAAAAATTAATAATAAAATTGTAGGCTTAAGTCTTCATTTTTCCTGAAGCGTGGGGTTCTATAAAGAATATGTGCACATGAATCAAGAGCCTAGGATTGTACACTGGGCTCTTCCTTACTTTGAAGCCTTCTTGAGAGCCCCCTTTGAGTGTGTCTGTAGTTTTGATCATCTGTGGCCTTGCTTTTCTTTCACTATTTAATTGCAATCAGTGTACTTACAAGTCTAATTCTGCTGAGCTCACTGGGCATCAATTCATGTCTTTCCTTATTTAATTAATTTCTTTATATTGGTCATTTGTATAGCAGTCTAATATTCTAATATATTAACATGCCATAATTTGCTTAGTAATACACCAGTCTTTGAACATCCTTAGTTGTTTCTAATTTGGTTTGCTGCTGTGATTTCCCTTTGTTTGTTTTGGGCGGGGTTTACTATTACAAATGAATCTGCCAGGAATAGTTCCAGACAAGTTCATTTATCCTTCTGATCACCGGATCTTAGATTTAGAGCTGGAAGGAAGGTCACAGGCCATTTAATCCCACCCCTTCCTTAAAAGATGAGGAAATTGAGGCCCAGAAAAGTTAGGTAACTTGCTTGAGGTCACAGACAGGTTCTCTGACCCCAAAGCTAGTACATAAGAAGAGAATGCATAGTGAAAAGGAGCCAGCACTGGAATCAGGAAAATACTCATTCAGTCCAGCCCCTGACCCATATTAGTTAGATTGTAGGTGACCAAGAGCAATTCAAAGTCTCTGAAGCAATTTTCTAAGAGCACACCTAATAAATAGGAATCATAGATGAATTACTAGTGAAGCCCCACAATGATTTGACCAAAAATAATTTTTCCCCAAAAATATTTATTTTCTTATCATTTTAGAGATCTTGGTCATTCTTGCATAGATTCATTTTATATTGGTGTAATCAAACTCGTTGATTTTCTCTGTAATAATTTCTTTCATTTTTTAATAATTGTAACTCACGTTTATATAGAATCTAAGCACTGCCTTCACAGTCATCCCATTATGTAAATAGTGAATGTATTATTATCCTAATTTTAAAGAAGGAAAACTTAGAGGTCCAATGACTTGTCCATAATAACAGAGCTCGTGTGTGACTGAGAACTTGAATACAGATTCCCCATCTGTTTCATACTATCGACAAAAAAATGTTACTCTCTTTTGTCAAATATATTATTCTTTTTCTTCCTAATATCTTTTTCTTTATGTGGATCACTGATTCAGATAGTTTATTATAGTATCAGGCAAGAGACCACATAGCATAATGGGTGAAAATCCAAAGAACTGGATTCAAGTACTGCCTCTTATATATATTGGCCCTATAAATGTTTCTTAACCTCTCGATGCTTCAAGTACCTTTTAAAGAAGACAGTTTGTGATACAATTACAGATACACATTGTAGAGAGTGTGTACCCATCAGGAGTTCCCTGCTCTGATGAAACAAACACAAGTCTATTTGTTTTTTGAATGATGTAAGTTATGGATCCAAACACATTTTTTAAAAACAACTACCTGATTTTTCCAACAGAGTTTTTAATTGGATAGTAGAGCAGCTAGGTAGTGCAGTAGATAGAGCAACAGAGCTGGAATCAGGAGGACCAGAGGTCAAATTCAGCTTCAGACACTTACTACCTGTATGACCCTGTGCAAGTCACTCAACCCTAATTGCCTCAAAAAAAAAAAAAGAGACCAAAAATAATTGAATAGTGGTTTTATTCCCTAGTATTTCTTAGATATGGTTTTGTCAAACATTCTCCTTTGTTGTTACATCTGCATTCTCTGTTTTGTTCCACTGATGTAGTTTCCTTTTTGTGTTGTTTTTTCCAGTATCAGTTTTTATAATTTTATTGTTTCTAAGACATTGTAAGATCTGGTAGGACAAATCAACCCTTTGCTCATTTCTTTGGATAATCATGTTTAATAGAATTGTTCTTCCATGTTTTCATATAAATTTTCCTATGATTTTGTCTGAATTCATAAACTAATCTATTGATATTTTGATTGGTATTGTATTAAGTCTGTAAATTAATTTGGTAAGCACCATCATTGTTATGCTACCTATGCCTATCCTAACCACAAGCAAGGGAAACCATTATTTCTATAATTTCTGTAGAAATCATTTTGAAGTAGTTTTTATATGTTATTACTCAGTTATTTCAGTGATATCTGACCTTCATAAGCTCATTTGGGGTTTTCTTGGCAAAAAAACGGTAGCAGTTTGCCATTTCCTTCTCCAGTTCATTTTACAGATGAGGAAACTGGCAAACAAGGTTAAGTGACTTGACCAGGATCACACAGCTGGCAAGTATCTGAGGTCACATTTGAACTCGGCTCTTTCTGACTCCAGACCCAGCATGCTTCATTATCTAGATGCCCAGTTTTGAAATAGGTTCCTTATACGTCTGGATAAGTGAATAAGCTTTAATTAGCTTAATAGTACACTAGGACTATTGAGGTATTAATTCATTTGTCATTCTTGTAAATAGTATTTCTCCTTGCCATTTCCCTTGATTCATGCTGTAAGGATGAGGTCAAGCTGATGTTTTTGTGAGTTTATCTCATATCCCTCTATTGTTTCATTTAATTTACTTATCAGAGACTTTGTAGACTTTATATCATCGACAAATTGAGATATTTTAACTTCTTCCATTTGCCAATGTTTACTCTTTTAGCTCCTTTTTCATGCTTTGTTACAAATATTCCAGAATCATATACAATAAAGTGGTCAGTAGAAAATATTATTTTGTGCCTTCATTAAGTGGGAATACTCCTAATGTTTCTCTACTGTGTATATTAACACTAGGGTTTTAAATAATATTTTATTATATTAAGGAAAGATTCTTCAATACCTATATTTTGATGTTCTTACATAAATGAATGCTCTATTTTATCAAAGCATTTCTGTAATATACTGATATAATCATCACCTTTATTTTTTCTTTTAGTGACTAATATTGTTTTTCTATTTTTCAACTATTGTTTATATTTCAGTTATGAATCCTACTTGATCACGATGGATTTTTTTCTTCCCTATGCCACAGTATTCTCTTTGAAATTATTTCACTTCATATTTTTTATATCAATATTTATTAATGGCATTGATCTATAATTGGCTTTCTCAGACTTTGCTTTAGATATATATAGATATAGATATATAGATATACCATACTTTTCTCATCAAAGGATTTTGCTAATTGTTGAATTTCACTAGGTCTAGTGTCTTTTTACAGAAAACTTAACAGCAAACTTCTCCTGAGTTTGGTCTATTTAAGTTGTTACCTAGTGAGCACCAGGGTACTGCACTGGCTAAAACACTATACATGGAATCAGGAAGTTCTGAGTTCAAAACTGCCTTATACATTTAACTAGACTATGACCCTGGGTAAGTGATTTAATTTCTGTCTATCTCAGTTCCTTTATCTGTAAAATGGGGATGTAATATCACCTATCTCCCAGGGCTTTTGTGAGGATAAAATGAAATGATATGTGCACAAACTTTCAAGCTCTATATTAAATGCCAGCTATTATTGTTCATATTATTAATTGTATCATTTCATGTTAGATTCTTAAATTTATTAGCACAGAGCTATAGTGATATCTTATAATATTTCTGACTGGCTTCTTTCACCTTCACTAAGATATCCCATTTCCCTTTTGAAATTTGGGCTTCCTTTCTTTAGAGAAAATTGTTTGATTTGACAAGGTTTTGTCAATTTTACTGGTTTTCAAAAAACAAATCAAATTTATTTTATAACTTAGTTGATTCTATTTTCGATTTTATTAACATCTTTTGAATTTTGTTTCTCCCATTTTCTATGGATGTTCTAGCATTTAAATGCATGTCCAACAAATTCAGTTTCTTTATCTTTCTTATTGGTATAGAAATTTAACTCTCTAAATTTGCCTCTGAATAATGCTTTTTGTTACAACCCACAGATATTGATATGTAGTGTTTGATTTCTATTGTTTATGTAGTTTCCTCTTTCACCTAGATATTGTTTAATAAATCATTTGTTTCCATGTCAGTTTATACATTTTATTCATTGTATCATTCTTTACTAGCAACTTTATTTCATTATGATCTGTTAAGGTGGTATCTGAAATCTCTTCTTTTCTACATTGACCTATATCTTTCTTGTGTGCCGTCATGTGATCAATTTTTTGATAAGTTTGAGGTGTCCTTGAAAAGAATGTATATTCTTGACCACTCCTATTGACTTTTTTGCATGTTTCTATTATATTTAGTTACTTTAAAAGTCTGTTTAGTTCTATAGTTTCTTTGTTTTTATTGGATTTATCACCTGCTAATGGCAGGGTGTAAAAAAATCTTACAGTATTATTGATCTATTAACGATTTCTTTTCACAAGTCTGCAAACTTCATGAATTTTACTACATAATTATTAAGTGCATTTATTGAATGTTCTTATTCTGAATGCATCCTTTTTTGGATAATGTAACACTCCAGGGCATTAGTTGGTGGAGTTGTGAAGATGATGGACAGGTGAGACATCTGTTGAGATCATGATTGGTGTTCCTTGTTATGTTTTTTTCCCTGTCTTCTTGCAGGCTCAGATCATGTACCTTCTCCTATGGGGTGCCCTGTCCAGTCTCCTCTCTCAAATCATGAAGTTGATATGTATCCATCAATATGTGTTCCCCTGGACAGCACAAACTTTTTGTTTGCTTTATATTAAGATCCTATGCCCAGTTCAGAATTGGAGTTTAATACAAGCTCCTCAGCTGCTTGTAGGATTCTTTCTTATCATTGCAGTGTTGAAGTTTAATCATAATTTGTCTTAGAAAAATGATCGTTTTTTTTTCTGTTGAGGCCTGGATATGTCACTTGTTTTTGGTAATTCTGGAAAGTTTTCTTGAATGATTTCTTAAAATACAATGTTCAATTTATTTTGCTTTTCTAAATTTCTTGGATGACAGTAATCTTAAGGTTTCTATATTTTCACCTTCTAGCTTTGTCACTTGAGTCTACATATTTTCAAGGTTTTTTTTTTTTAAGAATCAGTCTCTGTATTACTCTGCATTTCGGTATTTTAATTACTTTCAATTGTATGAAATTTCTTTTCCCATTGTATATCTGTTGTTTCTATTGATTCAGTTTTTCTATCATATATTCCTTTTTTGTAATCATCAGTGTTTTCCTGATTTTAAAGCATCTTTTAATTCTAATTTCAGTTATTGCTACTTTTTATGTGACTTTATTAGTAGGGTTATTGTTACTTAATTTCTTTTGTAATATATCTGTTAGAATGTTTCTCAGGATATCCTGCATTGTTTCTTTTTCCATCTGCATCACTTCTATTACTTCAGCTGCTTTTAGTTTCTCCTTAGTATTTTTACTACATTGAAAGTTTTCTGTACTCATTTTCTATTTGAGTTGATTTTTATTTTTATTATGTGTGTTATTTTAGGTGTTTTGTTCTTTGCTATTAATGTTTCCTATTGTGTTTTAAGGAGTATATAAGAGCCTGGCTTCCTTTAATTCTCTAACTCTGCCATATTGCCTGGGGAATCATCCTAGAGTTCTCAATTGGTGAAATAACATTGGACCATTTCCACACCATGCTGTTTCTTCTCTTAGAAGCTGATAAATATGTCAACCATATGAACCAAGATGTAAACATAGAGTTGTAATTTTTTTTCTTTCATTAAGTCTAAGATGATATATAATAATGCTGATATTCTGGAGTTTTAGCATTATTTTCTCAGGGTAGAACTCAATAAATGAAAACTTCCTTATATATATGAAAATGTACCTCAGATAAAAGGCTGCTTTTTTCCTAAATGTAATATAGTATTTTTTGTATTGTCTCATAACTCTCAACTACTGTGAATCTCCAAGAATTCTATGAGCATATTTCATGCTGATTTAAATAAACATGTGAATTTCAGGTACATAAATAAGCTTTAGATAGTATCCTAACTGAAGTATACATAAGTGAAACAATTCTTGGTATAATACATTTTGTACCTGGAAGAGACCTAAAATAATCTAGTCCAAAAATTCTCAGAGTGTGGTTTGACAACATCCAGGGTCCCTGAGACTCTTTCAGAGAGTCTGTAAGGTCAAAACTATTTTCATAATAATTCTAAGATGTATTTTATTTTTACTATGATAAGTAGCCATACAACCTATATAAGTAAAAACTTTTTGGCATCATCAATAATTTCTTAAGAATGTGATGGGGATTCTGAGAACGGCTGATTTAGTCCATTCTCCTTATATTATCCTCCTGTCCAGCTTCCACATCTGGCCTGACACTCCAACTCCTACCCTGAGACCTTGGATTTTGAATAGCTGAATTCAGCACACCATATCTAGCCTCAACCCAGATTCACCATGATGTGCCCCATCATCTTCATGTCTTACCCATATGTATCTTTCCTTCCCCCTTTTACTTCAAACTTTGAAAACAATAATAAATTCAACACTACTATTCCTAGAAAAAAAAAATGCATCAGTCAATTGCCCTGTGTCTCTAATCACCATCTTCATATTTTCCCTTACAAAAATACCTCCCCCAACCACTGTTCCTCTCTGTGTATTGTCTTTCCTTTTAAGAATATAAACTCCTTTAAAAAATGAACTGACATGTTTTTTGCCTAAGTTTCCAGAACTTAGTACAGTGCCTAGCATACAATTGTGCTTAATGAATGCCTTATAATTCATTGATAGATGACAAAACCAAACCTCATAGAGATCTGAACTCTTTCCATCATATAGGTAATAAATAGCAGATCTAGGATTTAAAGGCAGATCATATATGTCCAAGTCCAGTGTTTCTTCTTTTAAGAATCATTTCCAATTTACTTCCCTTCTTCCCTTTACCACAGCTAACTCCCTAGATACGCTTATTTCAAAGGTCCTCTGTATAAAATCTTTTAAAGATTATTCACAAATAGGAAATGCAAAGCTAGTCATCATAATTTCTAGAATTTTATAGATGGAAGGAACCATAGATATGATCATTCACAACAAAAATAACAGCTTATATTTATATGATGCATTTTCATTACAAAGGGCTTCACGTAGACTATTTAATTGGATCCTCCTAGCTGCTCTGTGAAATTAGGCAGCACAAGTACTGGTATCCTCATTTTACAAATGAGGAAACTGAAATTCAAAGAATTTAAGTGACTGTAAATAAGGGAAATAGTAAATAAGAGAAGCAGGCTAAAGAGGTACAAATCAATAGGATGAGGTTTATAAGATTTGCTTTTGACTTAATTAAGCACATGTAAAAGTAACCAGCATATTCTATTGGTAGCTGTCAAAATGTCAAAAGAACTAGAAGACCCCTGGCATGGTGAGGATATATGTTGTAAAGGATTTATAGGAGTTTACGAACAAGAATCAGGATGTGGCAGCATGGATGAGTTGTAATGTGCATCGCTGGAAGGGCTACTCACATGGATGAGATCACAGATAGATCAAAGTATCAAAGAGTCTATTAAGATTCCATCAAAGTATGGAAATTCAGTTATATTGCATTCTAAAGAAGGAAAAGAAATAACTTGGACAAGCCTAAAGCAGCCCAGGAAATGTAGTTTGATATGAGATTTGCAAAAACCAAAGGTGAAAGTAAAAATTCCCAAAAGGTTAAATTCTGTTTTAGATCAGCAGAATGAATGTTACTAAGGGTACAAAAAAAATCATAGGGATTGCAACTTAAAACCAATAAAACCTAATGACAGGTATGACTTAGGAAATTAACTAACCATGTGTTGGTATGGTTGGATTGCTTCCCTAATGAAGTAGAGACAGAATAATTGCAAATACTTTTAACATTCTGGGAAAAACAGTACAGTGTTAAGAGGATAACTAAGGAAGCTGAATGTATTTCCCTCACAAATATCTTCCTAATCCATATAAGTAATCAGGACTTCATAAAACAAAAGCAAAGGATTCCTAAAAAATTATGATCAGGTCAGCATATCACAGGTAAGCAAATAACACCTAAGAGGAGCAATGCTTTACATTTAATTAATGTTATATTAAATATGGCATGCTAAGTGCTATTATCAACCACAGTAAGATAATAATAACACCCAGACTCCCTGCTAGTGCTGCCAACATTGGCTTAACTAGACTGATAGAATTTGGTGTTTTCACTAGGGCACACATGTTAAGGGGTTCAGTGAATGTGCCTCCAAAGAAACTGAAAGAGCTGAGGGTAGGGAGTAAAGAGGTTGGGGGAAGGGGAAACCGGTATCACTGCTCTCAATGCTAAGGAAGGAAATATAAGGAAATTGCAGTTTCACTTAGGAATCTGGCCCCAGCTGTAAGATTTACCATTTTAACCACCATCTGCAACAATGTGCCCTATATTACAATAACGGGTAGAGGAGCTTTATATATGAAAACCTTCCAATGAAATAGAAATGGTAGTTATTATGAATATAACTTCTTAAATTCTCTGCTCAGATCAAGCTTGGGCCCAGGCAAAGCATAATGATTCACCTGGAATTAATGGCAAGTGACCCATAGTCAGGAACCTGGGATACTAAAAAACTAACCCAACAGCCAGATCTGGCATCCATGCTGGAATATAGATTAAGTGACAACCTGGCTAATAATCTACATATATACTCATTTAATCTACCTTCTCCTACATATTGTCTTAAAAACCTCATCTACTTTGTGCCTTCCTTGTAAAAATAAATAAATCAAACCAAAGTTACATTAGTGCTCTATCTATTTCGTTAAAGTCTTCAGATAAAGCAACTCATCTCTTCATACATAAAATATGAGGGTGGTCTCCAGGGACTATTTTTTTAACTCACAGTCTTGAAATTAACTTTTTGTAACATCATTAATTACCTACAACAAGTGTAATAAATTTGGAGTCCCAGAGACTGTAGGTGAATTCTAGCTCTGCTCCTTGCTCTCAGTGTGACAGATAAAAGTTCAAGTCATTTCATTTCTCTGAGCCTCAGTTTCCTCATCTGTAAATTAAGGGAATTGGATTAATTGACTTCTGAGGCCTCCTTCCAGATCTAAATCTCCTGGTGTAATTGATAAAATGCTGGACTGGGAACCAGGAAACCTACATTCAAATCCTGCCTGATGTTTAATTAATTATCTGATCCTGGACAAGTCACAAAATGCAACAATATATTTCTTTCTATGAATCTTAAAGTGTTATGTAAATGTTATTGTTTTGTTGATACTATTATTATTAGTAGCAATATTATACTGAGACACTAAAGCTCTCCATAGTGACTCAACCAGAGGAAAAAAATAAAAATCTTCATTGTCCACACACAGGGAAGAAAAATTCTCTCCAGTCACCAACTTCACAATTTTGGTGACGGGTGCAAGCATGAGTCTGCTCCATGCACCTCATCAGAGCACACGTTAACAGAGAGACGTGCAGAACACCAAAGAAGGCCTGTGGTTTACAACCAGTGAGATCAACTGAACATACTGAGATACCCTTGGGTAAAAAGGAAACTGGAAAATGCTTACAGACATCTGATTCTCCTCAAGTTTGGTTGGCTCCAAGTCCAGCAGAAGAGACTTGTGTGTCTGGTCCCACTCCAAAAAAGATAGAGCAAAATCACCTGGAGTTACAAATCAATTGCAGAACCTTCTCCCTAATCACATTAAGGGCTATGAAATCTAAGTCTATTTTTTTGCCAAATGAAATACTCTCATCTACTCTTTGCGGAAAAGAATTACAGTCTGTGTTTTTGATTTTCTATCTGCAAAAGGACAATTTTCTTTTTTTTCTAACTTGAATTTCAACTGGGGTTCCTGATTATTCCACAAGTTATCCTGAGGTGCTTAGTTCTAAAGATACTGGCTATTGAACTGAGGTGACCTTTGTGCTTAATGCATCTCAGTAAGTAATAGGGGTTTAATACTTTTTTTCTGAGACCAGAATATCATTTTACTACTACCAGATAGCTGTCCCCTAGTTACTTTTCTTCCAAACACAGGACATAAACCTCAGACTCTAATCATTGAGGGCTGTTTATGGATCCCAGTGAACCAGTAATTCTTTTTCTATAAAAGGAGATAAGGAAAGTGAAGGCCAGGTTTTGTAGCTATGGAAGGGGGGCAGAGAAGAGAAAAGAAAACCACGCTGATTCATCACAAAAGGCAAAAAGAAACTAAAAAATTATGGGATAAAAAGCTGCTTTTCAACTAATCACCACCACTATGTGCCTGCAAAATCTTTGAGATGAAATTCACTTTAGAATGTATTAAGCACACTTTGAAAGTCTGAGCCTTCCCCTGCCCTTTCTCCTTAACTAAGTTCTATATTTTAGTTTGTAATCCTTTTATTCAGATTTCTGTCATTATAATAGACATGGTCATAGGCAAGTATAAAATAAGACAAAAATCACCTCAAGGATTTTACACTCTAGTGAGGGACATACAATATGTATATAAAATACTGTAAGACAAAAGGAATTCAAACAAAGGAGAAGTCTAAAAGAATAATATGAGAGATTCGAGGAAGGAAAATAAGAGAACTTAAAAAAAACAGGGAGGAAAAGGGGGAGGGGGAACAAGTTTCACACATAGAATTTGGAGTGAAAGAAAAAAAAATTTATCTTCTTCCTTGCCCATTCTTTTGGAGAATGCAAGATTCCTAGCTATGGCACAGGCTCACACACAATTTTGAAGGACCTGACCTAGAGTTAGGGAAAAAGAGGGAAGCTGTGGCCTTAAGGGTATCAAATGAAAATGACTGTGATAGCTTGTCTTTTCCCTTCTTGCAATGCTCTAGACCTACCTGAGATGGGGGAGGAGAAGGATTGAGGAGGGTATGTGGAGAACTAGCAAGGATGGAATGTACACTTAGAGTCCCCTAGTTCAGTAACATGGACTCCCTTCCATCCTGTCCTCAGGAGGGCTTCCCCATCCCTAACAGAAAATCTTAGAGATAATTCAGATCAATCTTTCATTTTATAAAAGAGGAACAGAGTCCCAAAGAAGTAGTTTTTCCAAGGTCACAAAGTTAATTAAGTGTAGAATCAGAACCAGGATTGTGACTCAGGCCTTTTGACTAGATATCAGATGTTCTTCCTAGTACACCAGCCTGCCTAAATAACTGTACCACAGAGCCAGTCTTTAGGTTTGCCACAGTTTAGCAGCCTGCTATTGTGATTGTCATATAAACGAGACTTCTCCCCTGCCTTTTTTTCTGGTGGCAGTGATGGAGACTTGTGATTTTGGCAGTGTAAATAATTTCTGGTATGGAACTCTCTCCACTGATAAAGATAGGTGCAATTTATAATCTTAAGGAAGGGCCTAGGACACTGAAAGTTTAAATGACTTGCCCAAGGTCACATAGCTAGTGTGCGTAAGAAGTATGATTTGAACACAGGTCTTACTGATTCCAGTCAGCCCATTAAACCATTAAACCATTATGACTCTCTTAAAGGAAACCTCTCTTCAGTGGTGGGGTGGGGGGGGGGGGCGGCAAGAAAGAAAGAAACTGGAATATAATATTAGGTTAATTAGGAGGAAAATAACCTCAGGAATTCATTACGAGCTGAAATGAATAATAAAAGGAGCACTGATTTTACTAATAATCTAATTCTGGAATGCAAATACTAAAAAAAAGTTTAGACATGAGCTGCATATATAATAGCTGAAGTCCAAACTTTAGTTAATAAGATTATCCTGCTGATGTTTAATTTTGGAATAACTGACTGAATTTTGCAGTATTGTCATCACTAAGTTAAGATCATTAAAGATAGCAATTACTACCATCTCTCAATGACAGCTCTCCAAGTCAATTAAGGAAAACTCCTTCTCTGCTTAGTTTTAGACAGTTTAACACTAAGTAGTACTCTCTGGCTAAAGGCAGGACTAGCTAAAGTTTAAACTTTTTTGTATACATATATAATTTCATGTATATTGTCAAATACATATTGCTTTTGTGTTTTCAAATGTGTCCATGTGTACAGTTCATATGAACAATTTACTCTAGTGATTTCAGGACCACAAAATCTATCCAACAAAGGGACTGATTTACTTTCTGACATGGTTAATGTCCTGATTTAATGAGGCTCTTATATCACACTCAGCACCCTAAATTATAGGGTAACCCATGCAATTAAGCTGTAAGGTTTCAGAGAGCACTTCTCCCAAATAACTGCAAAATGGGTTGAAATACAGCTGCTACTAATATTGCCCATATTAAAGCTAGCAAAGTAAAAATGCTTTCATCTCTATTTTAGTTACATGTCTTTACTCTCAATTAAAATAATTATTTGCACCACCTTGTTGTTCCAGATCACTGTCTCTCAAGATTTTGTGTTCCAAGAAGTCTAAAAAATACTCACCTCCCCCACTACAACCTTAAAAAAATGGAGGGGGGGTGGCAAAAGGGAGTATTTTTTATTTTACTTTTTTGTGGTTCTTCAATCCTCAGCATAACCTGACATGTCAATTGCACAAAGGATCATTTTCCATATTGATGTTTTGGGAGAAAAAGTAGATGGGTAAAGAATTTCATAAGAAAGAGCCAGTGAGCTTATCCCTAAATACAGCCAGGTCCAAAGTACAACGTGTGAACTGAAAGGTCTTTAGCACCTAATAAAAACACCATTCAATGGTTTAGGACAGCAAATAAAAGATGACTATGTGTGCCCTTATATAAGTTTTGAGACAGAGAGATAGAATTATTCTAATTTGAACTGCACAATTATTACTAATGCCTGATACCGAAGTAAGGGGATATTTTATATTCAAGATAATTTTGTGTCTAAATCCCGAAAAAAATAGAGATAAAGAAGTGTCTCTGGTTTTGACTTGCTATTTATGCATTAAGTGAAAAATGTCTCAAAAGTACCTTAAGCATTTAGATTTACAAATGCTCTGTATTTGAAAATGCTCTGTGAAAATTTACTTTTGAAAATTTCTAAATTTTAAAAAGATATGAGGAAATTCTAACAAGGTCCAAAATTTATTATAATAATTTCACTTAGTAAGGAAAACTTATGTATGAAATAAGACATTTTCAAACAAAAATTATAATTCTAAAAAATTGCATTAAAATACTAATGTTATGTATTTTCTTTAACTGAAGCATTTTTATTTTCTAAACATGATTTATAAATCAAAAATATCTATAGAAAGAAAAAAGAGACAAAGTGTTGTTGTATCTAATTATTTGTGACCCCATTTGGAGTTTTCTTATTAAAGATAGTATAGTGGTTTGCCATTTCCTTCTCCATCTCATTTTATATATGAGGAAACTGAGACAAACAGGGTTAAGTGACTTAACAAGGGTCATACAGTTAGTATCTGTGGCAGGATTTGATTGAGGTCTTCCTGACTTCAAGTTGGGCACTGTGCGACCTACCTGCCCACAAGACAAGGCTGGATAATCAAGAAAACTAGATTATCTGACCAAATGCCTTTGAGCTTGAGTTCCAAATCAGCTTAATTCTGAATCCATTTAACATCAGCTTAATTCCGAATCCATTAAACCATCTGTAAAATGAATATAATAATAATAGTTCTAAAGGGAAAATACTTGGGCAACCTTAGGAAAAGCATCAGCAATTGTGATTATTAGTAGTAGACCAATTATTCTTAATCTTTACGATGTGTTTTGATTATATTTTCTTTTCTCATTTGGTGATTTTTTAAAAAAATAATTTTAGAACATTGAGATGTTTGATAGACCCTTTAATGGGTTATGTAGTTAATTACAAGACCTATCATAAATACAAATCTGAATTTGTTAGCATAATTAAGCATTAGAAGAGTTGATTTTTTAAAATGCCATATAGGGAGTAGAAGTCCTGGAGATCTGGAATCAAAGGAACTGGACTTAAATCCCAGCTCTGACACTTAACTACTTGTATGGCCTTGGGCAAGTCATCTCATCTCTCATCTCTGGACCTCAGTTTCCTGATCTGTAAAACGAGTAGATCAGACTGTGAGATCTCTTAGACTGTCCTGCAAGATCCCTTCTAGTTCTAAGACCTTATGACCTCAGAGGTTCTTGCCAACTCCTAATCTATGCTCCTAGGACTATAGCAAAGGTTTGATAAACCATAAAAATATGAGTTACTTACTACAGAAAAGAAGTAGAGGATTAAGGAAGGGGAAAAGAAATAGGAAAACCTAAAGAGAAAGTGTGTGAGAGAAATAGAAAGTACTGAATTTCTGTACTGCTGGGTTCACTTTATTAGTGGAATCCTGGCTGTTCTCTCAATAAAACAATGGAAGGAATTCCACCAGCTGCCATGCTCATGAGGGCAATTGAGAAAATTTAACTGAAAACATCCATAAGCCCAGTGGAACTGCAACTCAGTTGCAATTGATAGCATGTAATACAAAACACATTGTGATTTTTTTTCTTTTACCTAAATAAGGAGAATGCCCTAGCCAACTCTCAACTCTCCCAAAATAAAAATAAACCTCACTCTAGTCATATGACTTGGTGAAATGAAGAAAAACAGAATGTATACCCAAGAACTGGTATCTGTGATATGGAAAGCAATAATCTATATGAAAGAATTTTTTTTAAAGACCAACTGCATAGAGATGAAGTTGGAAGAGGGCAAATGGTAACTTAGCAATGGAACCTAATGAATCCCTTTAGAATTGCATCATTTCAATCAAATTGAGTCATTGTGGGAAGATCTGGAAAAACAAATCAAAATCCATTACTTGGAACCTAGTCACCACTATAGTTACAATTTTATAGGTTGTGTGTGTATATGTATACTTCAGTTTATGTTTTATAACTCACATTTTTGAATGAGTGGAGGCAATGCCTTACCTTTGAGACACTTGGCATCATAGAATGCAGGCTCACCACAGTCTCTTTCAATGAAAACAAAATGGGAAAAAATGGCATTCTGGATAAAGTTTACCTGGCATTGAAGAGAAACCTAAGGGATATTACTTGCCTTAGGATAGTTAATAATAATTAACATTTATATAGTACTTTAAGGTTTGCGAAGTGCTTTGCTTCACATGGATTGTCTCAATTTACTATGGCAAGAACTCTGAGGTAGCTTAGCCCCATTTTACCTGTCAGGAAACCAAGGGTGAATGATTTTAACCTTTACCCAGTTAACTCTTACCTAGCTAATATCCAAAGGCAGATTCAGCCAGAGGTCTTCCTAACTCCAGTACAGTGCTATCTATACAAAGTCAAGTGCAAGTCATGTCATTATTTCTCTGATGGCATGATCTTCTTTGACAACGAAGGATGAACACACATTTATACAATAATCACGCTGTTTCTCAGAATAAGGAACTTGAGTATCTGAAGTTCTAGGTTTGGTGCCCCACTCAACTACTATTGAGGTTCTGACCTTGAGAAAACCACTAACCTGAAGCTTTTCAGTTTCACTAATTATAAAATAGAAATGGAAATGCATGCCATCTGCTTTAGAATATAAATGATGTCCTTCTGGGGAGCCCGATGGCATAGTATTCTGACAGAGGCACCAAGTGACATTTTTAAGATTAAACATGGTGGCTCTACTTCCTTGATATCAAACTCAAAAGGTTAGGGATACATCCCCAACATTCCTACCCCCACAAGTCATTATAAAATTGTTAGATATGAATCTCTTCTAAAGCCTTACTGACCCTACTTTCCATCCTGTATATCACCAGATGACAAACATTGAGATGATTACTTAATAAAAGGTTTAACTTTACATAATAAGTATCATAAGGTTTACAAAGCTCATTCTTTATAATATCTCCATGGGATTTGAAGGTTCCAGATCTTATAGTATTTAGAGCAGAAAGATTTTAATAACCACCTTCTAAACACAGTGGTATGGCAGAAAGTGTTCTGGGTTTGTAGTCAGATGACCTGGATTCAAATCTTGATTCTCATTTAATTCCTGTGAGACATTGGACAAGTCACTTAACTTTTCTGTGATTTAGTTTCCTCATAAACAAATTTATAGATGAGAAAATAGCGACTCAGAGAGATTAATTGGTTTGCCCAGGGGCGCACAGGTAGTAAGCCAAAGAGATCTGCGATTCTAACTTTAGATCCTCTATCTGAAAATCCCTTGTTCTTTCTCTCATAGCACAAACTTAACTTGTAAAGCAATCTTAAGCATCTCTAATGATAGGGAAGGAAGTGGGAAAAAATAAATATTGATACTATATCTGCTTTTAATTAAAGCATATGAATATATGTCTCCTAAGAGAAATTATAGCCTATATTTACTCATACTTAACTCCGTCTTAATGAAGAAACAAATTACAACCACTTCACATGTTAAAGTTAATGTAGATTTAGATGTTTGGGGGACTTTTTTTTCCTTTTAACTCAGGAATAAATTGAAAGGCTTGCTTCTCTTGCTGAAAAGGGTTTCCCATCCCCTCAACCTTTTTCTGTACCCACTGATGCTTAAGCTATCAATAATCATAGTTTGATGTCATGCCAATTCCCAGTGGTGCTGACAGACTTCATCTCTGAAGTCCCTTTATTGGGCCTTGTTCCCCAGTAAACCTTGCAAATTGCTCTGCTCTGAGCAGACAAAGCCATCGCTCATTCTTTGCATCTTTGAATATCCCCCACAATAATGTAGGAATTGGTGAAAATTACCCTAGATAAAATATCCTTTACAACATCAAAGTCCTTGATTTCCAGGCTGTCAGCTGCAGGTATGCAAGAGGACTGACAGGCTTGAGATAGGTAGCAAAGATAAAGCAAGAAGTGAAATTCTTCTACGAAAGAAAGTGTTGTCCTAGATGCTGGTGATAGGATTTCTATGAAAGGGATTAATGTTATCCTGGCAGGCGTGAGCAAAGCATTTTGCTTTTACCTTCAAAATTAAGTCACCAGCTGTAGACGCAGCAGAAGCCACAGATAAAAATCAGAGAAGGGGAGAGCCTGAGCCCCTCCGCTCTTCTGTGAAGCCAATTAGTTGCTGAGTATATTTAGACCAGCCCTCCAGTAATGTTGCATTAGTTGACATGCACATTTACATATTTTTATTAAATTCTTCATTTCTGACGACGATGAGGCCTTTGCTCTCCTCCTACAATGAGTATCATTCCCATGTTCTCTAGGACAATTTTCATGCCTCCTGAATCTTGGAGCGCTGAGGGGCAAATTTAGTGCTTTTAGGAAATGGCATGAATATCGTATAGTCTGGTTATGCTGCCAAGATGCAAAAATACACACCCATGCTCCTTCCCAATCTCCCTCCCCTACACACACACACACACACACACACACACACACACACACACACACACACACACACCAATTCTGGATTCAGTAACATGCCTTAGACGTTAATCTTTATTCCTAAAAGAAAATATACGGTACATTACAAATCTAGAGCTATCATCCATACCATATGCTGAAAACATGTTGGGTAGTAGAGCTGGCCTTCCCCTATAGCTTTCTTAGTGTGTTCCTAAAACAATGCACCATTACACCTTTGTTCAACCGATGGGTTTTGACCAGTTCTCTTGAATGGGAAATTTGACTAGGTAATAAGACATAACATGGAAACATCTTAATTTGACAATTTGGATAAGTCATTTGACTGCATTTCCAAATGAGGGATCCAGTTCAAGAAAATAAGAAAGTAGAACTTTCATCACTGGGCATCTTCTTACTTCCCTGACAGAGGATATAGAAAGTCAATAAGGAAATAACTGTTGATTTGCACAATGAATTATAATCCTATGGAGATTTCATGAGAAAGATCCAAAATAAAAGAAATGGCTTTTCCAGAAGAAATTGTTTTTGTCACAGTGATGATCCATTATATAATTGTTCAGTAAGTGTCACTAATTTACACCATAGCCCCATGATGCTATGAGTGAAGAAAGGAGAGAAGAACTATTTTACTTTTCTGACTTAAAGTAGAGGAAAACTAATAATTAACACAAGTTAAAATAATCTGTGAGGTGGATCCTTTGAGTGATAAATTTCTATGATTCCATAAAACTTTGTCTAATTAAAATTAACTTTTAGATCTGCAAAGAGTACTGAATTTGTCTGGACATCATCTGTATTTGTAAAAAAACACTGTGAGATCAAATAATGACAAGTTCCTGTGTGACTCTTCCAGAACACAAGTGTGTCCTTTCAGTAGAAGTTTCAACTGTAAAATAATGGAGCAGATTCTTTAACAAACACACTAAAACTGATCAAATCAAATAGTAACCTGAAAGAATACTATGATTATTCCAGTGTCTGCCATTATGTACTTTTAGCACCTCTGTTTTGGAATTCCTATTAGAAGCAAGAGTCTAAGAAACTCAGCTTTATTATTTTAAAGTCATGACCTAGGACACGTTTGTACAATGGTGAAATCAGAATTATCTAGTTGAATCACTCACTTAATTCATCAGATTTGGAAGCATAGTTTTAGATCTAGATGGCACCTGCCAGGTAATCTGTTCTTATCCCAGCTGTCATTTTACAAATGAAGAAAGTAAGGCCCAGAGTTCTTATCCCAGCTGTCATTTTACAAATGAAGAAAGTAAGGCCCAGAGAGAATGACAATCAAATTTGTATTTTGAACCCAAATCCTCTAGCCTGAGTCAATTTTACAGGTTCAAATGACTACTGGCTATTCCCACAAATCAAATGACTCTCAGTCATTCAAGAGACAAAAAACTATCATCACTGGTGACTTTGTACAGAAAGAGAATAATAGAACCCATGGGAGCTGATGACATCAGCAAAAGAAAATGAAGAGAAAGAAAAAGAGTAGACAAGGTCCCAGCACATAGTCTTGGGCAGCACTCACACATCATGTATAGGAGGTGAATGATGATGATCCATTACTGAGAAGTAATGGCCAGATATGTAAGAGAAGTACTAGGGCAGAAGAACTATTTTGCCAAGGTAAAAGAGAGCATCCAGATGGTCAATAATTAATAGCTGTAGAAAAGTAAAGTAGAATAAAGACTGAGAAAAGGTGAATTTCCCTGGAGAGAGCAGTTGGGGAGAAGGTGAGAAAAAGGGGGCCATGAGCGCAGATAATTTCTAGGAAATATAGTATAGCTTGAGGGTATGACCAAGTGATGTCAAAGTATTTGGGAGAAGGCAGATGTCTAAACAAATATGTAAACGGAGTCAATGGATAAAGAAAGATTAAAGATAAGAGAAAGGAAAAATGACCAAGGAGACAAACTTCCAAAATAAATAGAAGGAATTAAGGTCAAAAGCACAGGTAAAGTGATGGACTTTGGCAATGGATAAGATCTACCTCTTCCTCAAATAATAGGAAAAGGGAAGAAAGAATGAGGAATGATATGGAGGAGTTTTGAAAGGTAGAATAGGAGAGAAAAGGGAATTCATGACAGATTGCCTCTGTTTTCTCAGTGAGTAGGGAATAAGGTCCTCTATTTAGAAAGAAAGGAAGGGGCTGAGTAGAAGGCATGAGGAAAAAAGAGAAAGTCTGAAAGAGCTGCTGTGGAGAATGGGACAGATAACCACTCATGAAAGAATTAAAAATTGCTTTAAAACACTGAGGACTCACTTGTGAATAAATAATAGAAATTCCTAGTGAACCCAGTCATCATCTGAGTCTTTGACTTTCCAGTGTTGGCAAGAAAATTCTTCATTTGGGCTTTCACCCTGATTCATGAGGCAAAGCGCAGAAGAAAGAGAAGTATAACCACATAAAGACCATAAAGACCACTGAAAATCAGCAATGGCTGTAAGGTAGGGACAGCTTTTATAAGTAACTGTAAGTCAATTCTGATAGGTCCAACTCAGAAGAAGAGGCGGGTCTTGGATCTCGGCTCCTCCCCAAGGTAGCAGTAGTCGGATAATTTGCAGGTAGGGGTGGGCGATAAAGAGCAGGTAATATAAAAAGGTGCAGATCTAGCTCCTCACCAGAGCTTCACTTCACCCCCACCAACTGATTAGCTAGAGCAATGGGATACTGAGTCATCATAAAGTTCAACACCAGAAACATTCTGTGGTAATCCAGGGCAGCGGGCTGGGAAAGACTTGAAGGGCAGTTCAGACAAAGGGTCAAGGGATTGGAAGGTAGAAGGCGATATGCAACCGAACTGGTCAGCTGCAGGGGTCTAGGCTGTAAGTCCATAGCTTACATTGGCTAGAAGGCGTAGGAGGAAAGGATTAGCAGTTACAGTAAGCACAAAAATAAATAAACAAAAACATGAAGAAGAGTGAAGCAGGAGTGATAGAAAGATAGGAGACTGATCATATTTTGAGCAGCGGAAGCATCGCTGAAATAAATGATGACTTCCTGTGATGGCTACTTGGAAGGGAAATTGCCCTTGTTTCTACAGAGAAGTTGTGTTATATCATTATGTCTGTTAAGAATTCTTATTTGTTAAAGCTTCATTCATTCATTCAATTTGTTAAAAATGCATTACTTTAGAGATAGCAGGGACCCAGTCATTAGTGGATTCCAAGTCCGGAGAGGATTCCCCTGAACCTAGGTGGAAGCAGTCTGCAGTCATTCATAGGAAAGTGGACATGTGATAGAAGACAAATGAGCAGTATACTGAAGTTATCAGCCAAATGAGGAGTATTCTCAGATTCCTAGAAAGTTATCCTAGAAAGGATCTCTTTGGAGAATGGGACGTAGATATTTGCATGGGTCCATCACGTCTTTCCTAATATTTGCTCTTTGTATTGTTGCAGACGATTCATGGGTTTCTATGAACTCCTCCATCTCTATAGGTTACTTTAAAACACACACACACACACACACACACACTCTAATCAGAATTCTCAGACCTTCTTGAATGCCTTTCCAAATCTATAAAATATCCACTTTGAGAGATCAATAGACTTAATGAGTAGTTCATTAGTGTTTAACCCAATTTGCTTGCCATAACTGGTTTTGATTTTTATATATTCAATTCAATAAACTTTTTTTAAATGCGTTGTACCAAGAATGAGGGAGAAATAACAAAATAACTCACATGAGAAGCTGTACGGTACAATAGAAGGCTTGAACTACTGTCAAGAAGGTCTGTGTTCAAACTCCTTCTCTGTTACTTATCTATCTCAGGCCACTCCAACAAAGTTAAAAGACCAGAATCCATTTAGCTGAGAATCTTGAATTGGGCAAAAGCTGGAGCAAGTTTCACTACAAATAACATTTTAAACTTTTATTTTTTTAAAAAATCCTAGTAAACCAAAATTGTACTAAAACATATTTTCTCTAAAACTCTTAAATTCAAACAGCAGCAAATTGTAGTGAAAAGAGAACTAAATTTAAATTTTGAAGACCTGGTTAAAATCTTGACCTCCACTCTGTGTGACATTGGACAAGTCCCTAAACCTCTCTGGGCATATATAGATAATATATATAATGGATAGCATTTACATAGTGTTTTAAAGTTTGCAAAGCTCTTTATGTACATTGCATCATTTGATCCCCACAACCACCCAGGAAAACACTTCCTATTGCTATTCCCATTTTACAGTGGAGGAAATTTAAGGCAGACCCAGATTGAATGACTTGCCTAGAGCCACAGACTCATTGTCTAAAGCGGGATTTGTATTCATTTCTTCCTGACTGTAAATCTAGTGTTCTGTCCTCTGTCTACCTTACTGACTGGAAAATGACTGGTTTGAAAAAGATAGCATGTGAATTTCCCTGTGATTGAAAGATTCTGGAGCCTGAGTCAGTATTTTGGTCTGAGTGAAATCTTAGGCTATTACAGTTAACAAAGACCTTAGAGATAACTTCATTTCACTCCATCATTTTTCCAGATGAGGAAACTGAGGACCACAGCAATGAAATTAAGCAACCTAGTTAGTAAGTGGCAGAACTGGCACGAAAACCCTGTACCCTTTGTTTAATGTTATATTGCGTCCCTGATAACAGAGACTGTCATCTGAACCTTAATCCCATTGGCTTTTCTCTTAATTTATTCACCCCTCCCCTCAGTAAGTATGATATTTACATTGTTTTCCTAAACGTGAAAATAAAGCAACAATTGTAGCTAACTGAGACTGTCAAAAAATATTGAAAACATTTAGATTATTCCATTAACTCAGACAGAACAAATATATACTAGACTAAAGCTATTTCATTATCTAAGGTCTTCTGTTTTTCCTCTTCTCCCTCATTCTTGTTTTCTGTTTTTAATTATGACCTGGGAACTTACCAACACAAATATAAGCCATTGAGAGAATAATTACTTTCAAGTCGTACCTTTTAAAGGAAAAACTTCTTAGTTTCCAGCCCATATCTGTCATTATACCCTCCTGCATCTCAGGGAAATTAGCAACCTGATTCTTCCCCCTGCTGTCATTTAAAAGAAAAAAGCTTTCTTATTTGCCATCCAAGTAAAAGTAATGTAAACCTAGAAGTGGAGAGAAAGGGGTAATGAAACCTAGTTAACTGTATTCCACAGGCTCCCATTACCATATTTACCTGTATTATTATATTACCATTTTCAAAGAGATATAGCTGTCTGAGCCTGAATTAGTCTATCATTTCCAACTATGTTTAACTGTATGTTGCTTACAAATATATGCAATATTGGGTCCTCCCAAGATGGTGAGATCAGTTTTTGCTTCATAAGATGACCTCACTGTCCTCTGAGGTTCCTCTATAATTCAAATCGCAACCTGCATATCATGGCATAGTGAAATAACTCATGATTTTAATTTTACACTAGAGCCTCACTGCACTGTCACAGAGTACATACCATGGACTACGTTATAGGAGAAAGTGTATTAAAATGAGTCTGATACTGATTCCAGTAACTAAACTCCTTGGACAAAGCCCAAGGTAGACTCATGTTTTACTGAGTTCTGTGATCTAGTGGGTCACATTATAACAAGAGGCCCAGGGATGCTTTTGGGGACTCTCCTTGAGGAAACTGAGCTATCTTTAATCCTGGAGAGAGAGGCATGAGAGAAAGGCACAAATAAATTCAAAATCTTATAAACCCCATAAAATATGGGCATTTGAAATAGCCCCATAATGTATTTATTTATCATTTTAGTTCTAATCTTCTACTAATCTACTCCTTAGAGAAGAAATCGGTAAACAGATGGTCATTGGACTAACTGCATTTTAAAGATGAAACTGAGGCAGAGTGAGGCAAAGAAATTATCAGGGTGGACAGCCAGGATTAGACACCTTTGGCCCCAACGTGAGTTTCATCCTTTGATTTGGGATCCCTCCAAAATTTAAAGGTAGATTTTCTTCTATCCTTTATTCCTACAGAACAAAAAGACAAGTAAGAGAGATTCTGAAGTGGGAGGGGGGTATAAAAGAGGAGGACAGAACAACTTCAGAGATAGAATAAAAATGAATTATTTCCACAGTTGTCTTCTGTGTCTTGACATTTCTTATAAGAAAATCCTAGATGCCTAAACCCAAAGAGTGGTTTAGTTTAGTCATTCAGTGCCATCAGGAAATGAACTGGCAAGCTTGTTCCTATTCTCAGTGGACCCCATACCTCTTTCCAAAAGCCATCATCCAAGCAACCATTCGTTGGCATTTTAGCTGAGAGCACCAAGAAGGAACATTTCTACGACATGCCAAACTTGCCTCTCAGCCCCATATGCACTGACCATCCAGAATGGAATATGTATGTGGTTAGGATGAGTGGTGGAAAAGTAGGGTGGAAATCTGGAATTTAACAGCAACACAGTCAAAGTTCCCAAAGTAAATAATTTCCATTCCCTCCTTCTCCACATCCCCATCTCATTGCCCATCCCCCCTCCACCTTCCCACACGCGAACTGAGTATGAAGAGCACAGATGGCAAGAAAGAAGAGAAAAAGTTGGCCAGTCCTATAACTACCTATTCTGGGATTGTCCAGATGAGAGTAATACTTTCCATGGTTTCACTGGTACTTCATTCTCTGACCAAATGCATAGGCTCAGAGAACATGCCACAAATTTATAGTCACTTAATCATCTTTATCAAAACAATATTTCATACCTTGTGCTTAGAGAGTCTGAACCAGAAGTGGAAAACTTATACATATTATTTTATCATTTTCCTATGTTCCAAAGAAATTTATCTGTGCCAGTTAAATGTATCTATTCCTTTGCTTCCTTGAGTTTAGATGAAAGAAATTACAATAAAAGATGCTATAATCCAATGTAGCAATCATAGGCCAAAGTTACTAGGATGTAAAAAAAAATCCCAAGAGAGAAATAAATTGCTATAAGCATTTTTGGGGGAAAAAAAGTTCTTCTACTATGGTCTAATTTGGTAAATTATCTTTTCCATGTACCAAATATACCAATACCCTTGGGAGGTTAATATTAACAAAATTTAAGTTTGTCTGGTTCTATTATTTAGTAATATTTATGAATTTTTAAGAGTTGTGACACAATCACAGACTTACGAATCTCAATTAGAAGAGACCCCAGAGGCCATCTGATGCAATCTGTAACTAAACATGAATCCCCAGTTAAACATGAATGACAAGAGTTTAACCAGTCTCTGATTTAAGCTATCCTGTGACAGATAACTACTGCCTCCCAAGGCTGGTTATTTACTTTGGTATAGTTCTAATGGTAAAGAAGTTTTCCCTTATATAATGTTTAAATTTACTTCTCTGCTACTTCCAAACATTACTCTTAGTTATGCCTTCTGTAACCAAGCAGAAAAAGTTTATTATCTCTTCCAAATGAAAGCTCTTGCAAATGCCTGAAGATAGCTTTAATGTCCTCTAAGGGGACATGTTTTCTCTATGTTAAATAAATATCTTGAGTTCTTTTAAGTGATCCTCATATCCATCATCTTCAAGGACTTCACCATCCTGGTAAACCTTCAATAGACCTACTCTGGCTTATCAAAGGCCTTCCTAAAACATGGCACTCAAAACTGAACACAGTGATCTAGATGTCATTTTTACAGTGCATCTGTCACTTCTTTAATTTTAAACCTTACCCATCTCGTCATACAGCCTGTTCTTACATTAAGTTTTATGGTTGCCATATTACACTGCTGTGTTACATTAAACTTGTAGTTCATTAAAATTCTCAGATCTTTTTTTTTCAGACAGGTTATTGGCTAGGCCCTGTCTTGTACTGCTTAGATTGATATTTCAAACTAAGTGTAACATTTTATGTATTGTCTTATTACATATGACCCAATATTCTAGCCTGTCAAGATCTTTTTTAATTCTCTCTCTATCTCTCAATGGAAGCTATCTTCCCTAGATTTGTTTCATCTGCAAGTTTGATAAACATACTAACTATTTTCTTATCCAAATCATTAGCTTAAAAAAAAATCTTAAGCAGCACAAAACCAAGAGCAGATCCCAGGGAACTTCCCAAAACATCTCCTTTCCAGATGACAGTCCTGAATCCACCTAATTATACTGTATCATCTAGCACATATCTCTCCATCTTGTCACACAACAGCAAGAAAATCCCCAACAAATGCTTTGCTAAAAATTTTATAAAATCTAGGAATGGCATTCTTCTCATCTACCAGTAGTAATCCTGTCAAAAAAGATTCATTTAATCTAGCCTTTTTACTCTGGAACATACCTACTGCTGATGCTCCTCTCCCATTGGTAAGTTCCTGCTGTGGTCTCCATTTGGGGGATGTCCCTGGCTAGTCATAACTTTCTTCCCCTCTGTGCTCCTGACTTTTCAGATTCTGCCACTGTGTCTCCTCCTATGTGGACCTTCCCTTCTCCTTTTCATTTTTCTTTTATATGTTATCTCCCACACCCCATTTAAATGTAAGCTCCTTGAGAGCAGGAACTGTCTTTGTCTTTGCTTGTATTTGCATCCCTAGTGCTTAACACAGTGCCTGACACATGGTGAAGGGCTTCATAAAAGCTTGTTGCCTGTCTGCCTGACCCATTCTTGATGAAGTTGTGCTGGAATTGTTGTGACCACCACTCTCTATTGTCGTCTCTAAAAATTAGAATTGTGCCAGGGATTGAAATCAAATTCAGTAGTCTATCATTTGTGGATTCCACTTTTCTCCTTTTGTAAAAAATTGGGATAATCACCCTTCTCTAGTACTATGAAACTTCTACTACTCCTCCTGACCTTGGAAAAATCATTGATAGTATTTCACTACTATAGCCACTAGTTCTTTCAGTATCCGAAATGTTCTTCACCTGGACCTGGACACTTGGACTCATCAAGAGCAGTAGGCACTTTCTTTTCATCTTTCTACTCTTCTTGATGAGTTTCAACTCTCTATTAATCATTTGTACTCTGTGTTTTCCAATCCAAAGATTATTCTTCTTGGCAAAAAAAGGGGAATCAAAATAAGAGTGAATAATTCTGTCTTCTTTCCATCCTTCATTATTGTCATTCTCTCTACTCAAGCAAGAACCTATGCTCATTCTTTAATCCTATTTTTCCCCTGTAATATAGCTTTTAAAAAACCAATACTTGTTGTCATTATTAGCATTTCTTGCTAGCCTTAGCTCACTCTGAATTTTCACCATCTTCATGGACCAGAATGCTAAGGCCAATGGCTTATGTTAACCCCACCCCCATACACTCCCATACCACCAATTGAAACTATTGAGAGTCAAGATCCTGAGTCACCTTGGAGCAGCTTAAGTTAACTTTGTTTCCAGGTGGGTTGACCTACCACCCAGCTACCAGTGAGCTTCAAGAGACTGTGGAGAAGGAGAGTGTCAGACCAAAGTCTTTGAGTGATAATGGTCTTTATTGAGGAAGTTCTGCAGTGTTCCTGATATTGATGCAATCAACACAAGGTCCTTTGCAAATTAGACGATCAGGAGACCCTCATAATCTCTAAGAAACCCCTCTTAAACTTGAATTCTGCTCTGAATCTCCTCCAAAGCCAGTGGTGAATGAATGCCCTTAGCCTCATGATATTAATTATTATAAATCATTGTTGAATTTTTCAAGGAGCATCGTATAATTTTAACAGGGGAATTAGAGCCTCATTGTTGGAAGAGAATCTTTAAAATATCATTTTTCTCTATGGAAACAAATGCATTTTTAAAAACAGCTAATAAACAATAAGCACCATGGGACCTTGCACCATCCCTTCTTTCAGTCAATTGTGTGATGGCAAAGATGTGCTACGCTGCAGAATATTGCTTGCAAAAGTCTGCTTGTTTTCCCCTCATACTTTTATCAAGAACACTTTCTGTCTTTCAAATGAGCTAATTGATGAGTTGGTTTCCTACATATCCCTCTGTAGATAGCTCCCTATGAGAGCTTCCAATCCCTTGCCCAGTTAACAATGAGCAATCCACTGAACCTTTATGAGCTCCCAGTTTTCTCATATTTAAGATGAGACTAAAGGTAACTGTATTATGGGGTTGGTATGAGGCCCCATTGAGATAATCTACGGAAAGTACTTTGTAAATATTAAAACACTATATAATGTCAGCTTTTATTACATTTTAAAATTTTCAGGGAGTCAAAGGTGAGTTCATTGCCTACAGACTGCAATCTTCATTTTCTTATTTTTTAAACATTTGGACAGCATTATTCCTTCTTTATTTCTGCCACATCTCTCTCATTCTCCACAATCTCCTGCAGCTCACTGATAGAAAGTCTCCAAGTTCTTTCAGTACCCTGGAGTATAGTACATCTAGCTTGGTGGCTGTAACTCATGAAGTGTAGGTTGGTGCTATCTCCCAGGTTATCTTAAGTTTCAAAACTTTCGGAGCTAGTCATTAAACATTTATTCAACACCTACTGTGGTACCAGCTTGAGAGTAAGAGAAAGAACCAGAAGGAGGCAGGCAATTGTCAGAGAAAAGGAAGTAAATTTGGAGAATGGAGAGAATATAGAGAAGGGGTTCCTAAGCTGAAGTCTATAAACTTGCTTCTAAAAATATTTTTTTGATAACTATATTTCAATATGTTTGGTTTCTTTGGTAATCTTATGTGTTTTATTTTCTGCATTTAAAAACATTATTTGGAGAAAAGGTACATAGTCTTCATAAAAATAAATTTAAAAAGGGATCGGTGACACAAAAATGTTAAGAACCTCTGGTACCGAGGGAGGAAACGAGGCATAGGACAGAGTCTTTGGTCATGCCCACATTCAAGAATTAAGAGGATACCAATGAGCTGAAAAGAGAGACTGAAAGGGGGTGGGTAAAGATATAAGGAGGGGAAAAGAAGATAATATTGGTCAACAGTATTAAAAGTTGCAAAAAACTTAAGTACAGAAAAGGTCAAGACTGAGAGAAGATTTGAGGTATTCAAGACAACCCAAAGCAAAGATTCCTCACCTTTTTTATTTTTGGTCACATACCCCTTTGGGTGTCTGTTGAAATATGAACTCCCCTCTTAGAATAATGATTTTTAAATAACTAAAGCAAATGCTAAATTTCAGTTAGAGGTTAGGGAAAATAAAGATGTAATTTTTTTCTCCATCCAGTTTTGTCCCTTGAAATCCACAGACCCAAGGTTAAAAACCCCTAATACACATTATTCGAATGCTAAGAAATTACCTGGCCTGTTCACTTGACCAGTAAAAAAATGAGTTTCAGGTACAACCTCTAGGTATTCCATAGACTGAAGGTCAGGTCTTATAGAGTAAGTCTACTGTCCACAAGGTTTGACCATCAACCTATAGTGTGCCAGTAAAAGTTGTTGAAATTTGTCAAGTTTCCTAGTTAATATAGTTAGGTTACCACCAAAGTAATACAGTTATGGCCCTCATGGCAAACTAGTAATTTTTAATTTTCTTATAAAATAGATAGGTCTAGAGACAGAACCTAGTGAAAATTTCTTAATGTACATTAATTGGTTGGGGTTTCCTCCCCTCTTGTTTTTCCTAGTTACTAACTGAATCAAATTACAGGCCCCTCTGCTGGACTTCCTGTGAAACAACAGATCTTACTGTAACCAAATATTACCATTTAGGAAAACCCTTATGCAACCAACTAGTGAGGATTCTTCATTCTCAGACAGCAGTAAAAAGGGGTCTTTGTTTCAAGCCTGAACACCTGGAGCATGTTATCTAAGGCCCCCAGTGTAGAGGGGTTCCCATAGGACCCAATCACATTCCTGCCTGTTTGAATGCCAGGAAAACCACCCACACCCCGGCCTGCATCGTATGCTCCTATTGGTCAACATCTGTATCAATTTTTAAACAGAACCCCTACCTCAAAGTATCCTAGTAGGTTCAAGAAGCATTCTTTCTCTCAAAAGAATGAAAATAAAAAGAAACAGAAAACAGAGATACAAAGTACATACTATACACATAATAAATAGTGTTATCCCAAAACCAGCTCTTTAGACTAGAGGACTTTCAAGATCTGAAGCCTCAGTTTCCTCACTTATAAAATGAATGAATTGAACTCACAGGGTTGTCATGAGAATCAGAGGAGATAAAATACTTAGCATAGTGCCTGGCTCATAGTAGGCACTTAAAAAAGCTTGTTGCCTTCTCCCTAGATGACTAAAATCCCTTCCAAATCTAAATGTATAATTCTATGATCTCCTGAACACTTGTAGCTATAAATTTATGATCATGTAAATGATTCTGAGAGGCAGCATGGTAGAGTGAATGGATGGAGGGTTGGTCTTGGAACCAGGAAGACCTGGGTTTAAATCCATACTCGGATCTGAACTGGCTATGTGACCAAGGGCAAGCCTTAGTTTGTCAGTGCTCTAAACTAAAAGTGTCAAACATACAGTCATCTGGCAGTACATGGCCCACAACACTTTCCAGTGCTATGGCAACCAGATTAAAATGTAATAGGAAGTATTTAATAAAAATAAAATTGCTTTTCGCTCATTTTGGTCATGGCCAATTCTTTATAACCCCGTTTGGGGTTTTCTTGACAAAGGTATTAGAGTAGTGCCATTTCTTTCTCCAGCTCATTTTATAGATGAAGAAACTGAGGCAAACAGGGTTAAGTGACTTACCCAGGGTCATACTGCTACTAAGTGTCAGAGGTGAGATTTGACCTCAGGAAGATGAGTTTTCCTGATTCTGTGCCTAGTAATTTAACCACATCACCAGATAATATTACATTTTTAAACTAAGTTAATATGTTGCTCCCACAGGGATTATGAATGGCTACTGTCCCCTCAATAACTCTCTAAGACTGTAAATTGAAGAAAAAATGCCCACCTGCATTGCTCGGAGTTTCCTCACCAAGGAATTCCAAATACCAGAGAAATCACAGATACTGTCTTAATCTCTATGAATGATCCTATGAAGGGGATAAGTGGGACCATAGTGCCCACAATGTATACAAGGCACAAAGTTGTCTACAAATATTATCTCACTTGATCTATCACATGATTATGAAGCAATAGCATATCAAACATAATCTTTAACTTAGTGTCTCATGAAGGCAATTGAACTTTCTGGCCTAAGATAAATTATTTTATTATGTCTCTGTGATTATCTAGAGATAATGATTTTTGCCTGCTATCACTACTGAATAGCATTACCTCTATCAAACTGAGACCTGGGAAAAAACCTTAATGTAAAAAGACCAAGGTCTCTCGTTGTATCCAGGGCCATCTCCAGTTATCCTGATCTTTATCTTCTACTGGACCCAGATGTCTCCAGAAGAAAGAATGAGGCTGGTAACTTTGCACAGTACTCCCTCACTTAAATGCAATTCACTTCTAAGTCATAGCATCATTTTCCTGATGTCATGGTCCTCTTTGAGAACCAAGGACAAGCAACAACCTTCTACATTCTCTCTAAGTCTGTATAGACATTGAAGGAAAGAGAACAGGTTCAAATAACACAATATTTTAATTTAGTTTTAATTTAAACAATAATGTAGAAATCTACATATTGTTAACAGTCAACCCTATAGTACAAGGAAGTGGAAGATTTTCGTCACTGGTGTCTTATGTGACCAATTTTCCAATAAAATGGAAATTGACAGAGAGGATGCTGGGTTGGTAGCAATAATAAATCCAAGATATATTTTATATTACAATAAAGCACAATAATATTAAAATATATACAATAATATATAATATATAATATTATATTATATGTAATAAAATAATATATTAAATATATATTAAAATAATTTTGAAAAGGTAAGAGTAATGCTTGTATTTGTCTTGCTAAAGTGCAAATTCCTGACAGGCAAAGGCCAACTCTAGTCACCTTTTTAGACCCAACAACTCTTGGCACTCTGCCTTGTACATAGTAGTAGGTATTCAATAAATATTCATTGACTGAAGACAGAGGTCAATGATTTTAAAATGGTAATTTCACACAATGTAAGTTATTTCCACTACAGAAAGGATGGTTTTCTATATCAGATTTTTTTCCCCTGTATATAGAAAGAACGTTTCTAGATGTTTGTTTTTTCAATAAATCTCATCATACATACACACACAGACAAAATTAAAATTATGCCTGTGCCCTATTTCCTGGTTTATTTAACATGTGACCATATCGGAGCAATGACTTGTAAATTTAGGTTACAACTGTTCAGAAATTCAATGTTTGGATTAAATGAGGCAAGGTCTCACAGGATCCTATATTGTACTATGGGAAAAAGAGACTGACAAATGCACACTTAACAAAAGGTGGAAACAATGTTATTATTACCAAATTGTTACTATTTAGTAATAATAAACATTTACTAAGTGCAGAAGAACTCATCCTGGAATCACATGCACAACAGAATGGCAGTCATAGTTGAACTCTGTAGATTTTGCAACTATTATGAATGATTAGTTCTACATTCACACAGATTTTTGTAAAGCATATGTATATATATATATGTATATGTTTAAATATATATATATATATATATATATATATATACATATTAACTCCATATGCTTTAGATAAAGGATTCTGACTACTTGCGGAGTATTTCTTTAAATTGTGGGAAAGATTGCCTCACTTAAGCATTTTCATATCTCCACATACTTCTCTTCTGTTTGAATGTTTTTGTGTTTCAGGTAACAGTGTTATTAACATAACAAAATGCACTTAGGATGCCTCATCTGCCATTAAGATTAGTCTAATGTACTTGATTAAAAACCAAATAGCTCTCTAGATGTTTTCACAAGAACTAGGGAAAGACATTGACAGAGATTGTTTTTCTCCTTTCTCTTTGAAATAAAATATACAGATTTTGTTTCCTGGTGTTGCCATGTCTGTCTTCCTTGCTTTCTTCGTTTTTTATGCAGTATCCAATATCACAGAAGCTGGCAGCAGAAACTACATAGAAATGCTTCTGATGGAGGGGAACATTCCCTAGTGTTATAGGTGTAACATATATTCCACAAGAACTATGAGAAACCAGTTTGGGTTCCACTTTTTTTCATTCCCTCAAAAGTAATGATCTCTAGGGTGGTGTTGGGGGTAGGAGTACAGGGAGGAATGGGAGGATAACTGTTATTCATGGCATGGAGAAGAAAGAAAAATAACCAAACTTCTGCAATTTATGGTCAACAGCATTTCTTTCACAAAATACCCAACGCTCTGATTTGTTTACACTAACTGTAAAAGGCAGGGTGGGGGGGGAACGAATTCTATTTCTCTCTAGTCTAACTCATCCCATAAAGTGAAAGGATTATAAAAGATTTGGAGCAGGGACAGATGATTAGAAGGGAAGGGATGTACTATTATTCTGATTTTTGAGAGGTAGTTATAAAATGTGTATTAGTCCTAATAAATATAAAGTCTCCTTAGGCAAACATGCACTTGGGCATTTTTTTAAGAGCATACTTTATGTCTACAAATTCCCTTTTATTTATGTAACCAATGGGAACTATTCTTCTGAAAATACATAACTAGGAAGCTTATAAAAATTATGCATGCACACACTCTAATAGTCTGCCCTTAAGAGAATTAATATCAATATTTAGAAAAAATATCTATAAATATTGGGGGAACAATTTTCCAAGTCGAATAGTTTAGCTATTTGCTGTTTCCTTTTCACCAAAGCCATGGTAATTAGAGCAGAACTAGGACTCTGCTTGGGAAATGACACTTGAACATAGGAATTATTTTTAGACTGGAAAACCTACACGTAGAAAAGAAAAATTCCCAAGGTTTAAAAAGGCCTATTTAATATGAAACACAGAAATGCCATTTCTTCCTAAGCGTATTGCTTCCTAGAAAGAGTTAATGTCTGAAGTAGACTTTATGATCAGTTATTTAATGTTTTTAGAAAGTGCAGGAAAAGAGAGAAAATAAAAGAAATTCGTCCACAACTTTCCAGAGGAGTGGTCTCAAACGAAGGGGGAAAGGATGCTGAATTACTACTGGGGAACGACAATTCTGGGGCTTCCTCAGTGGCTTCTGGAATAAGAAAGAACTATGTTGATGTTGAACGCCAAACTCAAGCGCATGACCTCATCCGCCCAGGGCCACGGGTCGGACTCGCTCTTCCCGGGCGCTCCGCCGGCCCAGGCTGGCGGGCACGGGGAGCGCAGGGCGCGTGTCCGGGTCGGTGGAGCCCCGGACCTCTGGGCACTTCCATCCGCTGCCAGGGAACCGGCCCCACGTGGCGGCGGTGCGCTCCGCTGGGCCGCTCGGGGCTGGAGGCGGTCTGCAGTGGGAGAAGGCTCTTCTAATGAGCGCGCTCTAAGTTTGGAGTGGTGTCCACAGACCATGTCTCCCATGCACACGGCGCACGGGCCGCGGGGCGATGGAGCCCGACGTGGGGCGATGGAGCCGGCCCCAGGGCGATGGACCCGGGGCGATGGAGCCGGACCCAGGGCGATCAAGCCGGACGGGGCAGTGGGGCAGAACAGGAGTCAGGCTGAGGGGGTCCAGTGGTCTGAGGGAGAAGGTCTAGTGTGACCTCGGACCCTCTCCTCCCTCTCCCACTCCCTCCCAGAACGTTCTCTCCCTTCTGAGGACCTTGCTGAAGGGAGGGCTCCCTCCGAGTCCGGTCAGTCACACAAACTGATCCGGGAAGACGGGAGCAAGCCGCCAGCGGGGGCCGCCTCGAAAAGGGGAGAGGCCTTCAGTGGCTCAATCCGTCCCCCTCCCGAGTGGCCCCAGGAACGATCCCTGCCACCTGCCTTTCTGGACGCCACGGAGTTCCAGTTACTCGAGGTGGACCGAGATGGGGCAGGAGTGAATTCCCGAAACCGGGGCCGAGCCTGAAAAGCCAAGGATGGAGAAGTCTGGGGAGGCGACTTCGACGGGGTGGGTGAATGGGGCAGGTGTGCAAAGGCACGGGGCTCAGCAGAGCCCAGGGTACTAACGGCACCTGAGGAGGGAACAAGCCATCCTCAGATTCTCGGGGACCCCAAATGTGTCCGTGTCCCCATTTCCCTGGGTGTATCCTGCCTGTTCCAAAAGCAGAGCCACCGGAGAGATTGCAAAACCATTAGAAAGTAATCGTGTACTGAAACAGCCAGGATACTGGGCAAAAGTCAGAAATGACTCAGGAATTTTGTCTCATATACAACTTATTTCCCTTTTTAGTGAGGACATTATTTTCTTTGGATAGGGAGGAGTTTTTCCCCCCCTAATTAAAATGACTAATTAAAAAATATATTCCTTCTTATTCTCATCCCCTGGAGTCCACAGTAACGCTCTTTTGAGCCTTATGTCCACAGACGGTGACTCAGACTCTGTCCTGGTAATGCATTTGCCCACACTGCACGTGCTTGGCCACTGTCAAAATTTGCACATATGAAAACAGTATGTATTGTGGTATTGGAATATATGTAATATATGTATATGTGTGTACATATATGTACACACATAGAGAAATACTCTAATGACCAAGGTCTTCATGCTTGATATTTTGAGTTAATCATGTCAACAAGTTTTATTAAGCACCTTTTGTGTTCTAGGCTGACTGCTAGAATTTGCTCAAATAGATCTCTGCCTATTCTCAATTATGAAAAAAAAAGTGGATGGAGCCAGCATACTCTGTATCATACTTCTTTATTTATGTAGGGATAGCTAGGTGGAGCGGTGGATAGACTGCCAGGCCTGGAGTAGGATGACTGGAGTTCACATTCTGCCTCAGACACTTGCTAGCTGGGCAAGTCGCTTAACCTGTTTGCCTCAGTTTCCTCATCTGTAACCTAGAGAAGGAAATTGCAAACTACTCCAGTATTTCTGCCAAGAAAATCCCCCCAAAAGAAGTCACTAAGAGTCAGACACAATTGAAGCATCTAAACAAAGCCTGTATATCCCCCTTATTCAATGATAAGCTCTTTGGGAGAAGGGATTGGTCATATTTCTTTATTACCTTCATAGCTTCAGCACCCGGTACAGGGTCATGCACACATTAGGTACTTACCACACTGAATTGCATTAAAGGGGGGGGGGGGGGGGGAAATATAAAGGCTAGAGCAAGGAGAAAGCCCCTCGTGACTTTGGACATAAGAGCCCCAACATCTCTACACTAAAACATCCATGATGTACAAGGGAGCATTCCAAGGAGCAAGTACTTAGAACTCCCCTGGAAACTTTTGGGACATAATGACTCAACCTTGGATCTTAGGGGGATGACAAACTGCCTACCTATCTCTGGTCATATGGTTCGTGTGTTCGTCCTTCATTGCTTAAGAAGACCATGCCATCAGAAAAATGATGACATGACTTGCACTTGACTTTGTTTTGAGTGAGGGAGGGCTGTGCAAGGTCACCAGCCTCACTTCTCCTCCAGAGCCATCTGAATTCAATGACCAGATAATCATGAGGATGACTGGAGATGACCCAGGATGCACTGGGAGACCTTGGGCTCTTTAGGCCAAGGTCTTTGCAGGTACTTATTTAGGGTGAGGCAATGCCCATTCCTTGAATAGGCTTCTTTAAGAAGTAGCCAGGGCATGGCCCCTTTAATGAGACCAAGAAAAAGAAAGATGTCAAGTTGGGAGGGAAACAGCAACAGTTACTATTGATAATCACTCTAAAGCTAGGAGGGTCCAGAGGAGCCTTTAGGCAGGTCATATGGTAGCTCAGCACTGAAAGGACTGGTTGCAGAAACTATGAGTCTTCTCACTTCTCATAAGGATTGAGAGGAAGGAGTGACTTTTCCCTCCCTGGAATCATAGTGACCAGTCCTAGGGCAGGCTCTAGTATGGAGATTCCCCTAGATGAACTTGAGACTTGATATCGAAAGTCCTGATTCCATTGAATGCATCTGCCTGGTGGCAAAGAGAGTTTCTTTATAAGACAAGAAGAGGAAACCAGCTCCTTGAGGGAGATTATAAAGACAGAGGAACCTAGTACCTCCAAAAGCAGCCTATTTCACTTTGGGATGTCTTTAACTCTTAGGAATCCTTTTCCGTCTGTCAAGCTTAAGTCAGCCTCTCTGAAAGTTTCAGCCATTTTTTCCTGTTTCTTGCTCCCTTGGCCTTCCTCGGACCAAAATGAACAAGTTCAGCTCTTCTTCATATACTTGAACTTAAACACAGCTATCACATACATACATACATACATATACATTCACACATACATATTTTATATATACACATACACATACATATACTTGTATATACATATATACATATACATGTATACATATATACGTATATATGTATGTGTGTGTGTGTGTGTGTGTGTGTGTGTGTATATATATATCGTCTCCTCTTCTTCAACTTTACCCCAGTTCATCTAACTGATCCTTAGGTGTCATGAACCCCAGATCCTTTGCCATCCTTGTTGCCCTTCTGTGTTCACCCTCCACATTATTGTCTTTCCTAAGGTATATGGCCCAGAACTGAACTTAACATTCCAGATGTGGTTTAAATAGTGTGGAGTACAACAAGATTACCATCACCTTACTCTTGGACTCTGCATCTGAGACCATTTCTTTCTTGACTATTCTATCTCTCCATTGACTCCTATTAAACTTGCATTTGACTAAAACTCTAAGATTTTTTCAAATAGCATGCTATATAGCCATGCCTAAAATATAGTGATTAAAAAAACATGACTTCATTTCCCTCTAAATATTTCTATCTCTCTAATATCTAATATCTTTCTTTTATAGTTTATTTGACCCAACATTTTAGGCTGTCGATCTTTTTTTAATCTTGCTTGTCATCTGGTGTATTTGTTTTGCTTCTGTGTCATCTGCAAATTTGATCAATATGTCATATATTTTTAAAAAAATGCTAAAAACCAGCCAAGCACAGATCCCTGGGGGCACTTCATTGAAGATTTTCTTCCAAGTTAATGTTGAACCCCTAATGACTGCTTTTTGAGTCTGAATTCATTTAACTTTATAATTGTCTAGCCTATATCTCTCCATCTCTTACACACAAGTAACATGAGAGAGTTTTCAGATTCATTGCTACAATACAGGCAAACTTTACATACAACATTCTCCTGATTAGTAACCTGAATAGGTTAGTAACACTGACCAAAAAAAAAAAAGAAGATAATAAAATGTAGCATTTCCGTCGTGTTTTAAGATTTACAGAGCACTTTACACATAATATTTTATCCTCAGAAAAACTTTGAGGGATAAGGTGCTATTATTATCCTATTTTATTGATGAGAAAACTGAGGGTGACAGAGGTTAAGTGACTTGCCTAGAGTCACATAACTAGTCAGTGTCTGAGGCTGGATTTGAACTTAGGTCTTCCTGACTCTAGGCCCAGGTCTCTACCTACTGTAGTTTGCCATGATTTGCTTATAATCAATCTATGTTAATTCTTTGTGATTACTGCTTCCTTTTAATAATACTGCAAGTCATGTCACTGATGATGGCATGATCTTCTTCAGCAACAAGGATGAACACACACACTGAAATCTAGTCCATGCCCCTTATTTTACAGATAAAAAAACTGATATCTGTGAATATGAAATAATTGACCAATGTCACACAAGTAATAAGTGTCAATGTGGGGATTTGATACGCATCTTCTGAATCTAGATTGAGTGTTCTTTCCACCATACCTCATTGCCTTTGATGATTCTGTGATACTGTATTAATAGACGTATTCCATTATTTTGTGTACCTTAGCATAGAGTTTTCTCTTATGTGTGTGTTATAGGCTGAGTCTGATTCTCATCAATATGACACCTGAGGTTCAAAATTAGAATGAAATTAGACACGACAACAAGCTGACTAAGGGAAGCTTATTTAACATTAGTGTTGAAAGGAGGCTCATTAAGGATACATCATTGATTTGGTTTACTGCACTTTTTCTGCCTCTCTGTTGGTTATGCTGGGAAACCAGTGGAATCTAAGGAAATGAAGTAAGGACTTTTACACTTGGGCCACCAGGAAGAAAATGCCAGTCTCCCTGAGTTAATTAGTCTCAAGAACCATTTCAATACTTTTTCAGGAAAAAACTAACCTAGATTGGATGAGGAAATTAGGCCAATATGTATAACAAAGGCCCTAGTAGATATTTCTTCTACTAGAATGTGTAAACTATATTCCCTCTTCCACTGCAATTCTCATTCTTCAAGAGTAGGGATTAGAGAGGTGGGGAGAGGAGGAACACTCAAAGTAGTTACTAAAGTTGACCAGTTATCCTTTATATGCTTACCTAAGGAGTTTGCCAATGCCATGGAAGTTTTCCTGAAAAGTCCAAAGAAAAGTATTTTGCATTGACAGTGCAGTTCTTAAAATGCTCCTTCTTCAAGATAATATTTCATTAATTGTATCAAATTATGGAATACATTAAAATCTTCTCGGTGACATCCATAATTAATAGCAAAACATTGACAACTATTCACACAAAAAACCAAAGTGGATGAAACACATCTTGGTCAGTCTATGACGTGCATGTATATGACTTGGAAGTGCCCGTGTTATCAAAGTCTGTGCAAGTGTAGCCCAAACACAGGCAGGTTCTAAAAAACTGGAAACTCTTTGTGTATTACTAGCCTATGACCATTTTGACCTAAGTTTAGAGAAATGTATCAGCCATAGGTTGGCCACTAGATGATGAATATCTTTGATCAAATCAAAACATGAAACTATCTACTAAGCTACAGAAGGTGTGCCATCTACATTGATGGAAGGAGTATCTACACAGAAGAAATCAGATTTATTTTTGGAATTGGAAAGTAATGTTTTACTTTTATAAAATTTTGTAAATTTTTCACACCACAGCCATTTCCTATTATACCACCCCCTCCAATGGAACTCTTAACAAAGAAAACCAACAAGTGAAAACCAACGAAGGCAGCAACTGTATTAGATATTGAATGCGATGTTCCATGTCCATAGTTCCCCAGTCCTCTCCTTAGAGAAAGATTAGTTTTACTTCCTGTCATCCTGGACTATGATTGATCACTGCAGTAGTCAATCTGAATTCATCAAAGTCTTTAATTGTTTCTCTCACTAGACTCTTCATCAAACTTATATTGCTTTATAAACCATAGGATAGTAGATTTGGAGCTGAAAGAGACCTTAAAGGTCATACAGTCCAATACTCTCATTTTGCAAATGAGGAAACTGAGGATTTGCCCAAATAATCAGTGGCAAGGCTGGGATTCAAACCCAAGTCCTCTGATTATAAACCCAGGGTTCTTTCCCATAGAACCACATAGCAATAACTCCAGATTTCCCCTCTTCCTTCCACCAGAGTTTTTTCTCTCAGGAAAAAATTAGATTAAATCACAACAGAAATTCTGTGGATGCTTCATTGCAACCCTTGGAGCTCTGAAGTTGATTTGGACCTATCTAAATTCCATGCTTTAGGCTACAATTCACCCATTTCTTTTCATATGGGAGGGTTTAGTTAAATAAAGGTATAAACTCTCTCTCTCTCTCTCTCTCTCTCTCTCTCTCTCTCTCTCTCTCTCTCTCTCTCTCTCTCTCTCTCTCTCTCTCTTTCTCTCTCCCACCTCTCCCCCTATTTTGCTGGCCCAAGCCGAGATCCACGTACAATGTGTGAACCAAGGCAACAGGAGTGAATTTCACATAATCAATATCCCCTTGTGGAGAATGCTCTGAGAAAGAATTTCTGCACATGTGATGAGAAGGGGCAGCAGAGGGAGCAAGGGTAAAATTTCGGTATTAAATCAATGACCCATAAACAAAGGTACAAAAGCCATAAAATATCTATTTATTACTCGTCTTTTATTTGAAATCATGGAAAGTTTGGAAAATTATTCTACGGCCACCCAGAAAACAAAGGCCTGTTAGGATGTGTTTTGATTTTCTTTCTTTCTTTCTTTCTTTCTTTTTTTTGATATATTTTTCCCCCAGATCTATCAGCAGTTCCCCAAGGATCCGGTGTGGTTTCATTGGACTTCCTCTTTGCCTATTCTGCTGTCCTCCCCATGCCGCCCCCCTCTCTCCCCTTTGCCCCCACCCCCACGCACACTCAAAGGCTTGTCTCCTTTATACCCTCCCCCTCTTCACCTCCCCCCAGTCTCCCAACCTCCTGCTTCCCTAAGCCTCTGTCCTCCTCGTTAGAAAGTGTTAGAAAGTTGTTGGAGTGAGAAATGAGCCTGTGAAAGCTCGTTGTCCTAATTAAACTTTGACAAGGAGAATGACAAGAGGCAATGAAGAGGAAATGATGCTAACAGTGTTTCAGAATCCATCTAGAGCTGGAAAGGCTTTTGTCCCCAGGAACAAAAACAGTTGTTTGCATGTGTTAAATCCCATTAAATTTCATCAGGCCCAGGTGCAAAAAACCAGCATCCTCAAATGCCATCCAGATACATGCCACCTTCCAAGTGGATGGCCAGTCAGTCCACAGCAGTCAGCAGCAATCAAGGCAGAGGCCTGAAGGCCCACCACATCAAAGCAACTCCCTTACCATGCAGATACTTTGCTCTGAAGTGAATTGTCACTGCTTCCTATGGCTTTGCTTCTGCCTGACAAATTTAGGGCAAACTTCAGAACTGCTGCACAGTCTAAGACTGGCTTTGTTAATGAGATGGGAAGGGAGGGGTTCATCATTAGCATAGGGCTAATATAATCATTTAAAACTGTTGCTTTGGAACAAACCAAACTCTTCCAGAACCATTTCCCCATGAAAGCAGACGCACACCAAACTGCTTTCTGGGGGATGCCACAATGCCTCTTCTTGTCTCTATCACTTCCCCTTCACCCACCCAGCTTTAAAACATCTACTCTGGGAGTGGCAACCCTGTTCAAAAGATGTTTGCCGATGCCCAATTCTCCATGCTCTGTGGTGGTTTCCAAAAAACTCTGCAAGCAGCATAGTCTTTCCATACAGCAGAGATGTGCCTGGTTTCCAGGACTGTCAAGCTAGCTAAACTAGCCCTGCCATCCAAGGAGACTATGTTCTCATTGCAGCAATATGACAGCACTAGAGAGTCATGAGTCTAAAAGATTTTGGTGAATCTAGAATCTAGAAGACCTGACCTTAATATAACATTAAGTCTTTGCTAAATTTTGGTGAATGACTTTTAAATTTTAAAAAAAATTGCTTTTGTTAATTCATCCACTCATATATGGGTAATTCATGGACTTTGGATTTTCTTTTGCTCAAAGGGACTTCGAGCTCCTGATAAATGGAATCATGCCCTACATATTCTGCAGCTTTCCCTCTCTGCATTTTCTCAATGCTTCTCCTGCCTTCCTAATGCTGATTCACATACCTCCATGTACAGATGTCATCCAGTGAATCTCTACTGATGATGTCAGTAGAGGAGGGGACAAGTCATAATTTGGACTTAAGAGAAACCAAAAAGTCTTATTTAAGTGGATCACTTTTGGATACTAGCAAGAGTGACATCATCAGATAGGATTTTTTTTTTTCCCAGAGTATTTCTTTAATTATACACAAAGGGTGGATGTGCAAACTCAACCCAAGAATGCTTTGGCTGAATTTCAACTAGATGAAACTTTTAAAAATGATTTAATATAACATTAGGCTGTTGCATATTAAAGGAATGCAACATGGTCTAATGAGAATTAGCTTTATGCCATGATGGTTTAAGCCAAGGGTTGGCAACTAGGGCCTGCAGCACTTGAAGAACATATGCCTACAGCTCTTTTGGCCAAAATAAAGGGATGAGTCTGTGCACGAATGTTGACTCATCTCATTAATGGATAAATCCTTGCCTGAAGGATTTCCTGCTGAGGTACCCTACTTAGAACTTATATCTTTGGTCATTGTGCCTACTTGCTATATCCTTCTCTTCCCATTTTCCCTCTTCCAATCCCCACCACACAAAGAACACTGAATTTGGTGTCAGTGAACTTGTGTTCAAATCCTGCCTTTTACTGTCTATGTTAACCCCTGAATGGTTGAATGAGCAAATCACTTTATTTTTAGAGGTTACTTCTTATAAGGCCTTAATTTCCTTCCCATCAAAATGATGGAATTGTTCTAAATATTTTCTAAGGTCTCTCTTCCAATTTTAACTCATGAAACTTATCAACTACTTGCTGTTGCCAATTTTTTCTCCCTCTACTTCCTCTGCTGCCTCCTGTCCCATAATTCATCCCCTTCAGGGTTCCTTCCACTCCTTTCCTAAAATGACTAGTAACCAATCTGATCAATTCATTGTACTAGTGTGCTAGCGAGAGAAGACTAGATGGTCTTAAATCTAATTCCTAGGCTGATGGCTTTATAATGAGGGAATTTTTGACAAAGTAAAATACTATTATTATTTGGTCTCTTACAGAGTAAACCTGTATAAATGAAAGATTTCTAACATTTGACATTGTCCATCATTTGTGATATCATTGATGTGAGTATTCTCTTGAATGTTATAAATTTTAATCCTTCCGTGCCTTCTTATTTTTTAAGATGTCCTTCTATGTCCTTCAAAAGAGTTCCAACAAATAGACTGAGGACTACTCTTTACATCTCTTGACATTGATAGTATACAAATGGATCATCTCTATGCTACAAAATTAAATAAAATAGTAAAAATGTACAAAGTAATACATATGAGAGTGGTGAAAAAAATCTCAGGAAGTATGCGCGCGTGCGCACACACACATATGGTTGGTGGTTGTTATCCTTTGTTCTCGAATGAACCTTACCTCACCCTAAGTGAGTACCTGCAAAGTACATCCTGGGTCTCTCCAGTCATCCTGATGAATATCTGGTCACTGGATTCAGATGGCTCTGGAGGAGAAGAGAGGCTGGTGACCTGCACAGCCCTCCCTCACTCAAAACAAAGTCAAGTGCAGGTCATGTCATCGTTTCTCTGATGGCATGGTCATCTTCAGCAAAGGACGAACACAATCTTGAAGAGGACCAAAATGGCATCACCATGATAAAGCGAAGTTTCAGTGTGTCCAACTGTGGCTGATCAGACCAATGCGAGCTCGGAATGCTCTACCACAGATTGGGCACAGATATTCCACATGAACATTTGGGGTGATTACTCTGAATTTGCATATCCTATATTTCATTTGTGCTGTTTTAATTCTGCCTTGCTCATAGAGCATAGCACCCTTTCTGATGTGGGCACACCATGCCGAGTGGTCCTGTGCCAGTGTCTTCCATGTCACACTGTTAAATCCAAAGTTCGAGAGAGACCTTGAGAGTGTCCTTGTATCACTTCTTCTGACAACCATGTGATCACCTGCCCCATGCAAGTTCCCATAAAATAGTCTTTTTGGCAAGTGTACATTTTGCATTCAAACAATGTGGCCAGCCTGTTGGACTTTGTGATAGTTTAGTTCAATTAAAACCTCAGTGTCTGGTGCCTTATCCTGCCAGGTGATCTTCAGAATCTTCCTAAGACAGTTCAAATGGAAAAGGTTCAGTTTCCCAGCATGGCACTGGCAGATGGTCCATGTTTTACAGACATACAACAATGAAGTCAGCCCAATGGCTCCGTAGACCTTCAGTTTGGTAGTCAGTCTAATACCTCTTCTCTCCCAAACTTTTCTTCAGAGCCTCCCAAACACTGAGTTAGCTCTGTATATACATACATACATATATACATACACATATATACACACACATATACATATACATACACACATACTTATATATACATATACATATATGTGTTTTTAATAAGAGGAAATATGGATAAGTAGGTAGGCTCCTACCTTGGGATCCACGAATCATGTAACCCCTCAATTCTCCTGACAACTCTTTGAGACTATTTTATGGAAGAATTAGCAATCTTTATAAATGGAAGGAGTTTGGATATTAGGATTTTTTTTTTGTTTTAAGACTATAGTCCAATTTCACCCAGGCTGGAAATACAGTGCCTACACATAAACCGAATCCTACTACTAATCAGTAACGCAGTTTTGGCCTATTCTGTTTCCAACCTATGCCAATTCCTGAGGCAATCTGGTGTCCTTTCACTTCCCAGGGCTCACCATATTAATGTAGAACTTAATGTCCTATAATTGGTTTACTAGGCCACTACAGGCCATAACCCCCATGCTCAAGAAACCTACTCATCTCAGCCTTCTGGGTAACTGGGATTACGGGAATGGGCCACCATGTCCAGTTGTCTCAAAAATTCTATACACTGATAAAATCAGAGGTCCAGGCCAAATTAATGTTCACAATAATACAATACAAAACAAAAAAAAACTTGTACACTATTCATACAATGAATAAGAGAACAGTTATATTAAGGAAGGAACCTGAAACTTCTAGCTTCTCTGCAAAACTAGAAAGTGGCAGAGCTGTCAAAGGGGCTAAATTTGCTTGCCAGAATCTAAAAATGAAAAAACCTTAATAGATTCAAATTCTTCACAATGGCACATGAATTACTCGCAAAGCATTGTACCAGCTTCCTTTCAAATGTAAGCCTGATTCCTCTTTTCAGAAGTCACTCCATATCTACACCAAAAGATGAGAGCATCAGTGACACGTCCACCCATTGGCCAATAAATAACATAGTTGCAAACTTCATGCAAAGCATTCACAGCTTGTAAATTTTTTAATTTTTAAATTTAAAAAATAAAAAAACTTGTACATCCTTATTTTTTAAAAAGCATGTTTTCTGAGAAGCAAGAAAAAAGTATAGCAAAGCTATCAGGGGAGCAGCAAAGTATAATTTACTATTAATTAAAAAAATAATTGAACAAGTTACCCAAAAGTACTGTAACATTTATACTACTTATACTAGTTATCACAGAACCTTTGATCCAATTCCACAGTTATATTTTATTCATGTATTACAATTATATTAAATAGAAATATAATAAGAATACCACAGTTTTTTTATATCTACATGGAAAACCACCCTTTATTTAAAACATGCTACCAGTGCTAAAATGACAAGGACAATGAATATAAAATGTAGCCTCTTTCAGATAATTTAAATTCTTTATGGTTCTGCTTAGCTGTAAGCCTATTATCATCTCTCCTAAATAGGAGTGAATATTACTTTCAAATTAAAGAGGGTGATACATCAGAATATCTTATTAATCATTTGATTAACAAGGATGATATCAAGTTATATGATTCCACTGAGAAATACATTGAACAGTTTATCCTCAAGGAATCTTTCTCCAGTGATGTCATTTGAACTTTTAAAGTTTCAACTTCTTATTATACATCAATTAAAGATAGAGACTGAAATCTTCAAGCTTGAATCTGGAGATTTAATTGAACTAATGTGGGAAGTCTTTTCCAGATAGGCCACATTGAACAAACAGTTATCAAGAGCAAAACTTACTTTGCTAGAATCCTTAAATCAAAACTCAATTGAAGAATGTATTTAAAGCAGTTAACCCATATTAACATAAATGTTAAGAAATTTAAAATCAAACATGATAGATTTAGAAAGCATCCTAACAAAATCCATGTAATATCAACATCAGATGTCCTAAGGGAGCTACAAAGAAATTAACATTTCATTGTCAAAAGGAAAGAAAAGGATTTATAGATATTTTTTAGAGCACATAAGAAGTAGATTTTTAAATTGATGGAAATATTTTTGAAATACATAAAGATTATTCCACTGAGCAATAGGAAAGCTAACAATAAGTTCATGTTATTTGATTTGTCAAATATAACTGAAAATGATCTACCTCAAGACAGAACCTACTGAAATAGCAAACATCCAAGGACAGAATCAAAAGACCCCACCATGAATGATGTTCACATGAACTCCATCAAAAAATATGTCAACAGAGAAGTGTCAAACAAATGGCTGTCATGGTTTTATCTGCAGAAATAGAGAGGTTTTATCATTTTAAGACCAGTTTATTACCAAGAATTACAGATGGATTATCCTTCAGAAACTTGGATTTTTTGACCAATGCACATTATGCAAGGAAATAGTAGAACTGTGCAACACAGTTGAAAAAAGTTAGTGTCTATTGAATACGTAGCAAGACTAGGTGTGACTACAGCCCTTATGACTAGAATTGTATAGCATGCAGTAGAATCTCATCATCTTTCAAAATCTCACACCACAAATTCTATACTACAAATATAGTCTTCAAAATAGCCTTGAGAATTCAACTGGTTAACTCTAATGTCACAGACAGAACTGTTGCCCTCAGTGGCCTGGAAATAATATTGTCCCATAAAGAAAATTGAAAACAACATTTTTAATAGATGTCACCATAATCTTATAATCACAAAGTACTCATGGTGTCCAAGCTATGTGAAATGAAAAACTTTCAAAACATAGAGCTCAAGCAGAAGAAAACAAATGTATGAATAGAGTGAGAAGAATCTATGATCCCTGTTATCCTCTTGGAGGCTGAAGTTGACACCAAGATTCTTTAAGTAAGCCTATAGAACATGAATTTACATTTCAATATTTTTATGCAATTGTAACATCCACTTGAGTCAGTAGTCTGGAAGGAAAAAGGAATAATTGTAAGAATAGTGACTTGCTTGAACATCATTGAAAAAAGAGGGAAACAATATTAACATTACTAATAAGACTTTAAATAAAATATTGTGTAATGCTGCTCCTTGGAAAGTTATATTCTAGGAATGTCCCCAAAATGTGTCTTCTTTCTTTAAAAATAACATATAGATAGCTTGGGGGAAGGGAAGGATGAGAGGACAAATGAAGGAATTAGCTTCTTACTCAGTTCCCCTTTCAAAAGCACCAGTTTTTGTTTGCCATTTTAATTTGTTACTTTCTTGGGTTCTTTTTACCTTAATATAATGCCTTCTACTTTTGTGTGAAAGAAGCTTATGTATGTATGTATGTATGTATGTATGTATGTATGTATGTATGTATGTATGCATGTATAGTAAAAGGAAGAGGCTTCTCCTAAATAGATCAAGTTTTTAAGTATCTTACTTTGTGTGATTATTTTTCAGCATCTATATGCATATTTTATGTGAATAGACAGACAGAGAGACAGACAGACAAAGAGACAGATAGATGTATAGATGTGATTTATCAGACTTGTGATTTCATGGGTTTAAGAAATTCCTGGTGAGGGAGTTAAACATTTTTATAAAACTTAATTTAAAAATAGTATTTCAAACTACACAGTTACCAAAGGTACACAGTTATCAAAAAAAATCATAGGATTTATTTATTTCCTTCAATTTTCTATGTCTTCAGTTTTCTGTGCCTCCTCTGTTTTGGTTTCTTCATTTTCTTCAGGATTGTTTCTATCCTTAACTGGCATCAACATTTTCTTTATTCTCTATGAGTATTCCCTCTTCTTTTCAAGTGCCTTATTGGTTGGGACTGACTTGAAGGGGTAGATTTGCCAGATTACTATTCAGGTCTCCTCTGTGGTTCATCCCTAACCTTTGTCTTATTTCCATTAACATCTTCTTCAGCTTTTCTCATAGCATGGGGATGAAGGTATTCTCATTTGGAACTAAGATTTAACTCCCAAACTGGATCCCCAGAGCAAGGCTGCTACTTGTCTCCCTCTGGGTTTTAGAGGTAACCCAAAGGGATTGGAAGTGGTTCTCTAATGTTATAGCTTGCAAGTCTCCACCAATGTGCTCCCCCACCATGATAATCAATCAATCAGTTATCCAGATCTAATTAGCTTTTTAGAAAATGGTGTAATAAGTAGTATATAAAGTGGTATAGTAAGTAGAAGAGAAAGTGGGTTCAAGTTTAGGGCATATGTGGCAAAGGAGGAGCCCACAGCTTCTGGAAGTACTTTTGCTTGAGTCTTCACATGGTTCCCCTCCAGCTTGGCATAGTGTTTGTCTTGCTGTGGTCCTAATAAAGTTTTGAATCTGCATTATTTATTGACTCTAGTCCATCCTCAACTCCTAGTACAGATGGTTTCTTGAAGACGCTGCGAGAATTAAGATGGAAAAAATCTCAATCTCTCTGGTTTTCCAGAGTTCACGATGACCTCCTCTGACCACAGGAAAGGAGGAGATTGGGACCAAGGCCAAAGGCAGCAATGGGGGCGGAATGGTTCCTTCCCCCATCCCCTACCTCCAATGATTTCTTCTCAGAGGCTTAGCCCGAAGGCTTCCACCCTAAATGCCAGATGTTCAAATCCCTTAGCTGTGAATAGGCTTACTATTTGATAGACAATCCACAGGACATAACCAATTGTCCTACCCAGTCTGAGCATACATCCTGTGTAACATCCAATGACTTTAGAAAATATATCAACTGATCAGACTTTTTTTACTAAGTGTAAAGTCTATGACACAATGGAAATGAGTTCTCACCTGAAAAAGGTATCAGGTATAAACATGTGTGATTGTATGTGTATGTAGAGAAACTTCCTCACCAATAATTCCCTATAACCAATAAAATCACAGGTGTAGTCAAGAAAAAAAATAGTCATGAAAATAATTGCACAAAATACCATGTTTTAAAGACCTTAGCCTATTTAAGAAAAAAAGAAAACAAACATAGCAAGTTAAATGAAACCCAGGAAAGTGACAAAATTTAGAATGATGAACATGAGAAGTGGGGCTTTGACAGAAGTGAGGAAAAGGTTAATATATTTATTTATCCTCTTTTCCTTCCCCTCCAGTAGATTACCTTCCAAAAATGGTTCTTTGCTTATGGGCAAAACTTGGAAGCTCCATTACTCTGAGAGACAAAAAACCAACTCTTTAAGGAAGGATACTTCCCAGACTTCCTCTTCACTACTCAACCTTCTTCTGTGGCTTGAGCAGTTGAGAGAGGGAGGAAGATGGGTTTTTATGATGAGATCCCTGACTTTAAAACACTGAGTCAGACACATAGTCAACAAACATTATTCAGTATCTTCTATGTTGCTTCTGTAGGAAGCTAGGTGCTGCAATGGAAAGAGGCCAGTCCCAGAGTCAGGAAGACTCATCTTACTGAGTTCAAATCTGGCCTCAGACCCTTACTAGCTGTGTATGACCCTGGACAAGTCACTTCATCCTGTTTACCTCAGTTTCCTCATCTGTAAAATGAGTTGGAGAAGGAAATGGCAAACTAATCCAGTATCTGTACCAAGAAAACCACAAATCAGGCCATGAAGAGTTTGTCATGATTGAAGCAGTTGAACAACATATACCTAGATTCAGAGGAAGCTGACTTCTAACCTTGTAGCAACAGATCCCTAGTGTGGGAAAAGGGTCAGAGATGATGATGATGATGACAGCTAGCTAGCATTTATATTGCTTTTTAAGGTTAGTAGAGAGCTTTACATTTGCTGCTTTTCATAGTTATTTATGCTGTCTCTAATTTCTACTTCTCTTGCTGCTGATCGGCAGGCGGATCAAGCTATGTCTATGGTACTAATTGTTTAATTACAGCTGACAGTTCGGTTTCATAGAAGTTAGATTTTGAGGCTGAAGGGATGAAGAGGAAAAGTGTGACCTCTATCTCGAGCCATGTTGTCTTCATGTTCATTGTTAATGAGCCCATTATTACTTTCAGATATTTGATCTGTTTTATTAGGAAGATAAATAACTATTTAAAGCAGGGATTCTTAAAATCCATTGACCATCCCTCAAGGGTCAATGGAGAGATTTCAGGGGATGTAGGAACTTGGATGGGAAAAAGGTTACATATCTTTCTTTTCACTAACCTCTGATTTCTTTTGTAATACTATGAGTTTTATTTTATGAATTAAAAAAAAACATTATTTTGAAAAGGAGTTTATCAGTTTCACCAGAATACCAATGGGTTACAGAATACAGAATCAACGAAAAACCCCTGATTTAAACGAGGGTTTTGTTCTCATTTTTCTGGACAATATCCAGGAAACCTACAGACATATTTGTTGTACTTCCACAGAGGCACCCTGGCTTTGTGGATTGAGAATTACCCTCGGATGCAGGAAGACCCTTATTGGCTATATCACCTTGAGCAAGTCATTAAACTACCCTGAGCTTCAGTTTCCTCATCTGTAAAAAAGAGGTCATAACATCATCAGTTTCACAAGGTTTTTGTGAAGAGAAAAAAGAATGTGAAGTGCTTTGCAAGCCTTCAAGTTATATAAATGGGAGCTATTATTAGTATTAGGCAGCTGTACAAGTGATGGGTAATCTACTACTTTGCCCGAGGTTCTGTTCCCTAAATGTGCCTGCTCTTTAGAATGTCTGCAGTTTTAAGTAGCCCACTGGCAGAGTTATTGGGCATGCTCTTTGTGCTCTAAAATTATTTTAATATCTACACTACTTACCTGAACCTCATACTTCTTGCCAGCATTTCACACTATACCTTTCACATCGTAGGAGCTTAATAAATGCTTGTTGGAACAAATTTTTAAATTAGGGACCCTACCTAAAGAAAAGGAAGCTCTGGAGAGGGAGAACACTTGGATTATGTCAGCAAAACCAGTGTGGCTGTATTGGAGCTATGTTACAAAGTCAACTAATGATCCTTGTGAATGGAAAAGTTTCAGATCGATCTTTTTAGCTGGTGCGGGGTGGGGGGGGAGTAGGGTGGGGGGAGGGAGAGGAAGAGGCAGGAAGAGGGAGAGAGTTATTTTGTTGGGGGTGGCTGCTTTGCAACTGTTCAGCTGTTTTAGCCTCTGTGTACTGAGGCGTTAATGGAAAATTATTGGGCATATAGCCCACAGCAGATGTGATGATGAATAAGAGAAGAGAAAAGAGGGAAGAAATAACAGAAAAAGAAGAAGAAAAGAAATTTTGGGACTTCATGATTCTAAGAAGGTAGTCACAGTGGAAACCTGGAAAACAAAGAAATTCCCACTGCTTGCAGAAAACTGAGCTAACTTAAAATACAGCTTGTTTCCTTTAAGTAGAACTCAGCAAGACCAGTTGTTGAAAAGCAAAATTTTTAAAAGATCAACAATTTATATTTATTGAACCTGCAAATCTAGCTGTTTTGTGAAAATTCCCATCATGTCCGAGGGAGAGGTTCAAGAAGGACTTTTAAAGGTGGTATTTCAACTGCTGAGAGCTAAATGTTTAGGGCAGAGGTTACAAATTAATAAGTATCAATTAACACATTTATTATGGTAGTACCAATTAAATAGAAGTTAACAAAGAATTAAGTGAAAAAGTTCAAACTTCATGACTATGACTTATTTCATCCCTGTATACCCAGTGTTCATCTCTATAAAGGGAAAGGGAATAGATTGTCCTACAACAATCACAGGGGTGTCTCTCTCTTAGTAATTGCTGGCAAAATTCTTGATAGAGTTCTCCTTAATAGGCTGATCCTTCACCTGGAAGATGGTCATCAACCTAAGAGCCAGTGTGACTTCAGAAAGGGCCAAGGAACAGTCAATATGGAGTTTGCTGCCTGACAACTCCAGGAGAAATGCCAGGAGCAGAACAGAGGTCTGTACACAATGTTTGTAGACCTGACCAAGGCCTTTGATTTGGTTGCCCAGAGAAGTTCATCAGTATCATATATCAATTTCATGATGGCACGTTTGCTCAGGTTCTGGATAGTGGACAGTTCTCATGCCTTCCCAGTCACCAATGGAGTGAAACAGGGCTGTGTGCTTGTTCCCATGCTTTTTAGGATGATGTTTTCAGCCATGTTGTCAAATGCTTTCAATGAAGATGAACATGGCATCAAGGTCAACTACTGTACTGATGGTAAGTTCTTCGGTTTGAAAAGGCTACAAGCCAAGTGGAGGGAGTGTTGGTACATGATTTTCTGTTTGCAAATGAATATGCACTCAATGCAGCCTCTGAAGCTGAGATGCAACAAAATATGGATCAATTCTCTGCTGCCTATGCTAATTTTGACCTAATAATTAACACCAAGAAATACAAGTGCTCTATCAGTCTCTACCACACCATCCATATGTGGAACCATTGGTTACAACAAATGATGATGTTTTGAATGCTGTGGATGAGTTCACTTACCTTGGTAGTGTACTTTCCAGGGATGCACACATTCACAATGAGGTTGATGCACACTTAGTGTTTGGGAGGCTCTGAGGAAAAGTTTGGGAGAGAAGAGTGAAGGTCTACAGAACCATTGTGTTGACCTCATTGTCATGTGCCTGTGAAACACAGTCTACCAGTGCCATGCTAGGAAACTGAATCACTTCCATTTGAACTATCTTAGGAAGATTCTGAGAATCACCTGGCAGGATAAGGTACCAGACACTGAAGTCCTTGCTTGAGCTGAACTGCCAAGCATTCAAACTATGCTTCAGAGAGCGCAATTCAGATGGGCCGGCCACATTGTTCAAATGCAAAATGTATGTTTGCCAAAAGGACTATTTTATGGAGAACTCACATAGGACAGGCAATCACATGATAGTCAGAAAAAGTGATACAAGAACACTCTCAAGGTCTCTCTCAAGAACTTTAGATTTAGGGGGGGCGGAGCCAAGATGGCAGACTAGAAAGACAGACTTACACAGGGTTCTCCCCACAGCCCATAAAATACCTGTAGAGAGGGACTCTCAACAAATTTTGGAGCAGCAGAAGTGGAGAACAACAAAGTGGAGGAGATTTCCAGCCCATGAAGACCTGAAAGGCCCACAGAAATGTCAGTTGCACCAGACATAGAGCTGAGCATGGAGCCCAGCTCAGCCTTGGCCAAGCAGCGCCGCATGGTGTGGCACAACAAGACTCTGGGAGAAGGACGCTTTTGGGGCAGAATCTCCAGACGCAGTAGCGGGTCCTCAGATCCCTTGGCCCACGGGCACCAAAGGTCAGTGACAGAGTTTTATCAGGGGGCCAGGAAGGGAGAAGAGCCTTCCCATAGCTCCAGCAGCAGGCAACAGTCACAGAGCCAGCACAGCAGCCCGTACTGGAAGCTCCATTGTTGGAGCGTAAAAACCCCTGGGGGCATTGAACAGCTGAGTCTTACCTCAGCCCTGGGTGGAGGCCCTGGCTGAGCTGGTCTTTGTCTCCAACTGAATGGTGGCCCTGCCCATCCAGCTTATCTGAAAATCAGCCCCCAGTGCTGGCTTGGAGGAACTGGAGGCCAAGTGGCTGTGGAGAGGTATCTGCTAAGATTCTGAGCACAAAAATCCCTCTCTGCGTCCAGACCAGTACACATTTGATTGTGCCACCTTGGAAGAACTCATATCTTACAGATCCCCACAGTATACCCTACTCTTTACAAAGGACCCAAAAGTCAAGTAATTGGTTGGGAAAATGCCCAAAAAAGGGGAAAAAAATAAGACCATAGAAGGTTACTTTCTTGGTGAACAGATATCTCCTCCCATCCTTTCTGATGAGGAAGAACAATGCTTATCATCAGGGAAAGATGTAGAAGTCAAGGTTTCCATATCCCAAACATCCAAAATAAATATTCAGTGGGTTCAGACCATGGACAAGCTCAAAAGGGATTTTGAAAATCAAATTAGAGAGATGGAAGAAAAACGGGGAAGAGAAATGAGAGAGATGCAAGAAAAGCATAAAAAGCAGGTCAGCACCTTGCTAAAGGAGACCCCAAAAAATGATGAAGAAAATAACACCTTGAAAAATAGGCTAACTCAATTGGCAAAAGAGGTTCAAAAAGCCAATGAGGAGAAGAATGCTTTCAAAAGTAGAATTAGCCAAATGGAAAAGGAGATCCCAGAGCTCACTGAAGAAAATAATTCTTTAAAAATTAGAATGGAACAGATGGAGACTAATGACTTTATGAGAAACCAAGAAATCACAAAACAAAATCAAAAGAATGAAAAAATGGAAGAGAATGTGAAATATATCATTGGAAAAACAACTGACCTGGAAAATAGATCCAGGAGAGACAATTTAAAAATTATGGGACTACCTGAAAGCCAAGATCAAGAAAAGAGCCTAGACATCATCTTTCATGAAATTATCAAGGAAAACTGCCCTGAGATTCCAGAACCAGAGGCAAAATAAGTATTGAAGGAATCCATTGATCACCACCGGAAAGAGACCCAAAAAGAGAAACTCCTAGGAACATTGTGGCCAAATTCCAGAGTTCCCAGGTCAAGGAGAAAATATTGCAAGCAGTTAGAAAAAAACAATTCAAGTATTGTGGAAATACAATCAGGATAACACAAGATCTAGCAGCTTCTACAATAAGGGATCAAAGGGTGTGGAAGTCAAAGGAACTAGGACTAAAACCAAGAATCACTTACCCAGCAAAACTGAGTATAATACTTCAGGGGGAAAATGGTCTTCCAATGATATAGAGGACTTTCAGGCATTCTTGATGAAAAGACCAGAGCTGAAAAGAAAATTTGACTTTCAAACACAAGAATGAGAAGAAGCATGAAAAAGTAAACAGCAAAGAGAAGTCATAAGGGACTTACCAAAGTTGAACTGTTTACGTTCCTACAGGGAAAGACAATATTTGTACCTCTTGAAACTTTTCAGTATCTAGGTAGTTAGTGGGATTACACACACACACGCACACACACGCACACACACAGAGCACAGAGTGAATTGAATAGGATGGGATCATATCTTAAAAAAATGAAGTTAAGTGGTGAGAGAGAAATATATTGGGAGGAGAAAGGGAGAAATGGAGTGGGGCAAATTATCTCTCATAAAAGAGGCAAGCAAAAGACTTTTCAGTAGAGGAAAAAGAGGGGAGGTGAGAGAAAAACATGAAGTTTACTCTCATCACATTCTAGTAAAGGAAGGAATAAAATGCACACTCATTTTGGTATGAAAACCTATCTTACAATACAGGAAAGTGGGGGAGAAGGGGATAAGCAGGGTGGGGGGGATGATGGAAGGAAGGGCAGTGGGAGGAGGGAGCAATATGAAGTCAACACTCTTGGGGAGGGACAGGATCCAAAAAGAGAACAGAAGCAATGGGCAGCAGGATAGGATGGAGGAAAATATAGTTAGTCTTACACAACACAACTATTATGGAAGTCATTTGCAAAACTACACATATATGGCCTATATTGAATTGCTTGCTTCCCAAAGGGAATGGGTGGGGAGGGAGGGAATGAAGAGAAGTTGGAAGTCAAAGTTGTAGGAACAACTGTCAAGTAGTGTTCTTACTACTAGGACATAAGAAATTCAGGCAATGAAGTATAGAAAGTCATCTGGCCCTACAGGACAAAAGAGAAGATGGGGACGAGGGAAGGGAGGGATGTTAGAAGAGAGGGCAGATTGGTGATAGGGGCAATTAGAATGCTCAGCATTTTGGGGTGGGGGATGGGAGAAATGGGGAGAAAATTTGGAACCCAAAATTTTGTGAAAATGAATGTTAAAAGTTAAATAAAATTTAAAAAAAATTTAAAAATTTAAAAAAAAAAGAACTTTAGATTTAACTGTGTGACATGGGAGACACAGGTACAGGACTGCTCAGCATGGTGTGCCCACATCAGAAAGGGTGCTGCACTCTATGAGCAAAGCAGAATTGAGACATCACAAAGGAAACATACGATACACAAATTTGGAGTATCCACCCCAAATATTCACACAGCCTATCTGTTCCCAATCTGTGGCAGAGCATTCCGAACTTATATTGGTCTGATCAGCCACAGTCAGACACACTGAAACTTCACTTTATCATGGTGATGTCCTTTTGGTCCTCTTTGAAAATGAAAGACAACCACCAACCAATAACCAATAGAATTGAAAAAAAAGAAATAACTAAATTTTCTCTCCTACATAACTAGAAATTGATTCTAGGAAAGCCAGTAGCTCCACATTGAGTCAAGTGATACAACAGTGTGAATGGTAGCCTCTCTTCTCCCCAGGGACCAATTAAACCCAAGGCTACCCTGTTACCAGAACTTCAAAGCATCAGTCAGGAGATTTATGTTCAATATTCTTACTTCTTTTTAATATCCTTGGAATTCCTTAGTGGTGCTTCTGCTTCTTGACCTTGACCTCTTCCTCACCCCACCCCCTTTTTGCTTTGTTCTCATTTAAAAAGAAAAAAAATAACCAAAGACTGAAACTTTCTTTATATGAAACTCTCATCCTTATTGGTGATCAATGCCCTGGTCTTCATGAGGGGCAGAATTGAATTGGAGAGATAGAGAGAAGAGTTTGTTTTCCTTCCTGTTTTTACTAGATTTTAGCAGGGGCTTCTGGCTCCCAGCTTGGAGTGAAAAGATGGTCCATTCCAACCTCTCTTCAGGTTGCTGAAGGGAAAGATTCTGGAAAGCAGACAACACTAAAGGAGCTGGCAGTCAATCATGTCCTCATTCCTCGTTTACTACACGGGAGACGTTGGGGAATATCCCCTGGATGTCATCTGATATTCCTTCTCATTTGGTTGAGCTAAGTTACCTCATTTCCAGTGAGAGAGACCTTTGTATCTGTATTGTCTGGTGTATATTCTCATAAGTATACTTATTCTTATTTCTGTTTTGCTATCAACCTGAATAAGTTGTCATTCTTTATCTATATGTGTTCATTGTGGAACTGACATCTGGTGGGAAAAGGAGTCAAGTTTTGGGGATAAAGCTTGGGATCTCCCTTTTCTATTAATGAATAGCAATCAGGAGTTTAACTTGAATGCAAAAAAATTACATCCCCTAGACAAATAACATGTAAAGGATGGATCTAATTCCAGTCCAGTAGCCCCTTCTTTTAAGGAGAACTGAGTAGCAACTTCCCTTGGAGATGGAGGTAGGAGACACTAGAGATGTTTCTATTCCGCCTCCCTGTGAGTCGCATGCAAAACACCTGTTGCCATGGAAACAAATAACATTTTTAGAAAAGATTTTTTTTAAAAACGTGTTCACTTCGAAATCAAAATAACTAATCACAAAAGGATTTTTACTTTAACAAGGGATTTTATTTTAACAAGTATTAACAATAACATGGTCCCAGATCTGGAATCGAGAAAACAGGAACTTCAATTCCAATTGAATTGTAGAGCTCCTTGATGTTTAGCCATTTATTAAGTGCCTACTGTGTGTCAAGCATCGCATTAGGACTGTATACAAAGACAAAAACAAAATCAAAATACTCTAGTCCTCAGGGAGTTTATATTTAACTTGTATGACCTCAGGACTAGGTAGATGAACTCTAAAGTCTCTTCCAGTTCCAGAAGTGTAGGACTATTTGAATAAACCTGCTCTTGGGTGAGTGAGATTTGGTCAGTGGAAAGTTAAGGGCAGAGAATCTGGAGGAGGAAACCTTCCTAGTACTTCTGAAATCAATAGATGCTAGACTTAACCTACTTCCCAAGGCAGAGGTGTGGGGGAGTCACATAGAATTGCATCCCAAGAGTCAACCGTTCAATTTTCGTCGTGAGCATTTCCACCTCAGAAATCAACAATTTCTACAAATTAGGGCTTGTTTGATCATTTTAATTGTCTAGACTTAAGAAAGCATTAATAACGCAGAGTAAGTTTTAAAGTGTGCCTGAGTACCTCCTTCCTTTTCTTTCCTCCTCCTCTACTCCGCGGTTGATAAACTTTTCCCAGCACACTCTTGAGGTTCATTTTGGACCCAGCCCTAGCTACAGGATGGGGACACTTTCACGTAGTACATGGCTGGTGTGGGAACTGCCTCAGAAGGATACTCTTCAATCAGGGCAAGAGGCTGTAAGGGGTGGAGGGTTTTGCCAGTATAAAAAGAAGACCTCAGGGATAGAGGTAGAGAGGTGGTCAGGTACTCATAGGTTTGTGAAAATTTTGTCTTTCTCAGTCTTAGTTTCCTCATCTCTAAAACGGAGATAATCTACCCCACAAGGCTGTTGGAAGGATCAAAAGAGCTGCCATTTAGAAAGTGTTTTGTAAGCCATTGGAGTGCTATATAAATGCTAACTTTATTTCACTAACAGATGAAAGTGCTTCCTAAATCTAGAGGGAAAAGTGCTTTGGTATACTGAGGGCTAAGGACACTGAGTTTGACTATTTTCTGATTATTCAAAAAGTTCATATTTATCATTTATAGAAATAGGACAATAAGAAAAATAAAGATGATGGACAAACTTTAGGGGAACACAAAAAATATTAACAAATATAAATATATACCTATCTTTACCCCACAACCTACAGTTCTGTAAGGCATCTGTTCTGTCACTTTAACTGGTCAATAATTCTCTGACCTTAGGGAACTGCTTCCTCTCAACCTTTATAAGATTTCTGCACTTTGCATTATCATTACCAGTTTAAATCTATTCCCACATGCTGCTCACCTACCCCACCAATCTCAGGCCATTATGTGGTTCTCCTCCCTCTAGGAAGAATTTCCCAATTAAATCTCTGCAGGTGCAACCGGACGGAACCAGTGGTTTCTGAGTCTTTAGGAGATGACGGGGTGTGTAGGGGAAGAGAGGAAGACTCCTGGGTTTAGGACAAATCCCACATGGGAGGAAGCTTGCAAAATTCCAGTACTTTTCTTTTCCCACACCACATCCACTTTGCCAAAAGGTTTGTAAATTCACAAATTCCAAGAAGGACCAGCCTTAGCTTCTAGACTCATAGTTTTGGATCAAAGTTAATGCTTAGTTAAACAAACAGTAACAGATAAAAAAGGACAATTTTTGGGATCAGCCTGTTTTCTTACAAACCACTGTACTTCATTAACTACCGGAATTTAAGAATGAGATTATAAAGTTACTTTTCTTTAATAATCTAACAATGAGTCTGTTGTTGTACAGTGCTTTTTCACCTGGAAACAAGTATTTTTTTGTTGCTGTTGTTGATAGGGAAGAGGAAAAAGAAGATTCCTTCAGTTACAAATGTATCAGAGAGGAAGTTGTTAATGGATGATATTAAAAATGAGAAAAGTCTAGAGAAACAATTGCTCTTAGAGATCAAAGTGTTCCAGACCACTGATTCATGCTGTTAGGTGTCTGCCTCTTTTATCCTTAATGCTTATGATTATAAAATAACATCTCAAAGGGAGAGGAGGAAGTCACTTTATTATTCCTTCTGTATGGGGTGGGATCAGAAAATCTAACAGTAGCTCATTTCTAGTCAATATATTTTGCTTTAAATTTCATAGTTTAAAAAGATTTCTCTTCTTCTCAGGCATCAGTTGTCTTTAACAGATTCTGCCGCCAGTGAACTTTGGTGTGGTTGGAGGAGGTATGAGACCAGTATAACCAGTATGAGAGGACTGCTGAGAGACTCTAAGGCTTCTTTAGAGCGTCTCTCAAAGGACTCGGAGCCAAGAACTTGGGGCAAGAGGGGGCTTACTTATTCTTCAAATGGTAATTGAACATACATAGTATTTCATAACAGGCAGCTAGGTAGTGCAGTGGATAGAGTTCTGGCCTGGAGCTGGATGACCTGAGTTCAGATCAGACCTCATTCACTTGCTAGCTATATAACCTTGGACAAGTCATTTAACCCTGTTTACCTCAGTTCCACATTTGCAAAATGAGCTGGAGAAGGAAGTGGCAAACAAGTCCAGTATCTTTGCCAAGAAACCCCCAAAAAGGGGTCTCAAAGATTAGACATGTCTGAAAATGACTAAGCAGCAAAAAAGTACTTCATACAGTAATAGTGTTCAAAAAACTGATATCACAAATACAGAATGGGGGAGGCATGGTCAGATAGTAGTTTGTCTGAAAAGGATCTGAGGCTTATCATGAGGCAACCAAAAAAATTAATGGGATTGTGGATTGCATTCAAAGGGGCAAAATTCCTAGGAACAGGTAGAGGAGAGACTCAAGCATTCTGCCCTCATTAGACTTCATCTGGAGTATAGTGTCCTTAGACACTTGGGTTTCTGGGTTTAGGAAGGACAGTGATAAGCATTCAGAGGATAACCAGGGGTGGTGAAGAGCTTTCAGTCCAATTTACCTCAAATTTGAAAGAGCTGGGGATGCAGGCTAACACTGGAGAAAAGAAGACTTAAGGGAAACATGATAGCTGCCTTCAAAGTATTTATGTGGAAAAGAATTTTATATTTGTTCTATTTGGCCCCAGATGGAAGAACAAAGAGAAATGATTGGATGTTTCAAAGTGGCAAGTTTAGACTTGATGTAAGGAAAAAACTTTCTAATAATTATGGCCGTCCTAAAGTAGAATTGGGCTGTCCTAAGGTTGTGGTTTCCCCTCATCATCAGTCTTCAAGCAGAGGCTACATGACCACTTGTCAGGTGTGGTATGGTGGGTATTTATTTGGGGCATGGCTCATCTTTCTTTTCTGATCACCACCACCACCACCCCAACACAATGCTAACAATATCCCTCCACAACCTATTTCAAATTCATTTTGTATATGTAGCATTGGCCCTCTGGGTACAATCTCTGAACCCACACTTGAGACTAGCAGATTGCACTCCCAGAGGACAATTTCTAATGGTGGTATGTTTCTAATACTTCTTATAATCCCCTATCTAGTATGTCCCCCTCCAAATCATTTACCCAATTAGTGTCTCCCTAATATCAAGCAACCAAATAATACGAACTGGTTTTTATAAAGGAATATCTACTGAAAAGGTTTAACAAAGGCCAAAATATAGTATCACTTTCCCTCCGAATTGTACAGCTCACTTTCTCTCCTAAACAGCCATTCTGTTCCTGAGGAGAGTGGACTCAAACTGAAATTAATCACTAATAAGGACTACCACGCCCCTCACTGGTAGGGAAGAGGTAAGAGGGTAGTACTTACTAGCTGTAGGACTGCTTTTCTCCCTTTGCAGAGTCCCCTAAAAATTCACTTCTGAATGTGCCGTAGCCAGTGGGGGAGTTGCTCCTTTTTCTTATGGGACATGGTATCCAGGCTGCTGGGTTGAATTCACTACTAGACTGGGTTTATCAGACTGGCACCTCACCTGACTGAACTACTTGTTGTTACTTGCTCTGACTGCTAAAGATATTTGATGGCTCTTCCAAGCTTTCTAAATTTACAAGGGTATACTTAGATCCATTCTGTCCTTGATATTCTTAACGTAAGATGAAGAAGGAATAAACATAAAGAGACAAAAGAAACAGAGGCACCATGTGATCATAGCTACATGGTGGGTGGGTAGGGACATAAGGCAGCTGTGACCTCCCACTTTACTTCTGCCCCCACCCAGAGGTTCATAGCAGAATCTACTTCACTTGAAAGACTCCATGTAAAAGATCCACCTTCCCCTCCTTTTCTATATATGCAATCTGGGCTCAGCAGTCAATTAAAGCACTTTTCCTCACCATGCAAGGCAGGAAACAGTAAGAGGATATCTTTAGTGGAAGGTCACATCCCTTCCATTAGGCATTCCTGAAAGCAGTCCTGCTAAGTGTCCATGTGGGATTTCAGGTAGAACTTAGTGTACATGCTCTGACCGGGCCCTCATTGACAGTTCCTCATTACACACACACACACACACACACACACACGCGCGCGCGCATGCATGCACACACACGTATGTATGTGTGTATGTATATACATATATGTGGTATATACCTATTTATGTATATATTGTCTCCCCTATTCGAATTTAATCTCCTTGATAGAAGTAAGCATTTCATTTTTATCCTTGTATCTCTAGTACTTATGCCTAGCATCTAGTAGGCATTTAATAATTATTTATTAACAAATTAACTGATTGATTTCATCTCTAAAATTCTGTGACTGATTCTTGAATTCTGAAGAGAATATCCACTATAAATTGATCTCCTTTGTTTATTTTCAGAAAGGCAAACAAGTCCATTAATCTTGTCCAATATAATAGTCACTTCTATATAGAGCACTTCCAGCATCTGCTATCTCAAGGGCTGACATTTTATTGCTCCCGTTTTTCCTCTTTTCCCATTTTAATGTGCTTTTTTTGGTTTTGTATGGAATTTTATTATTGTTTTAAATTTCTAAAGCACCATAAAAATTCAATGTTACAGTTATTGACCAAATCATAAATGCTCAAAAGATATGAACAGGTAGTTTTTTGATAAAGAAATCAAAACTACATATAGTCATATAAAAATGTTCTAAGTCATTATTGATTAGAGAAATGAGAATTAAAGCGACTTTGAGATATTATTTCATACCTATCGGATGTCTTAAAATGACAGAAAGGAAAAGTAATAAATGTTAGAAGGAATGTGGAAAAACCAGGACACCAACACATTCTTGGTTGAACTGTGAATTTATCAAACAATTGTGGAGAGCAACCTGGAAGTATGCCCAAAGAGTTATAAAACTGTACATACCCTTTGACCAAGCAATACCACTATTAGCTCTGTTTTCCATGGTGATCAGGGAAAAAGAAAAAGAACCTATATATTCTAAAATATTTATAATTACTCTCTTTATGGTGGCAAAGAACTGGAAATTGAGGGGATGACCATCAATCAGGGATTGGCTAAGCAAGTTGTGGTATGTGATTGTGATGAAATATTCTAATGCTGTAAGAAATGATGATGAACTGGCTAATTTTAGAAAAACATGGAGAGACTTGTATGAAATGAAATATGAAATGAGTGGAATCAAAAGAATGTTGTATACAATAACAGCAATACTTTTCAAAGAACAGCTGTGAATGACCAAGTTGTTTTGAATATTATAAACACTCAAATCAGCAATGAAGAACCTGTGAAGGAAGATGCTATATATCTCCAGAAAAAGAACTCATAAATAAAAATATGCATGGTATGGTTTAACATATATTTTGAATCTGTATCAAATGGTAGCCTTCTTTGGTGTGGGGTCAGGAGGAAGAGAAGAAGACAATTTGGAACTTCAAATGTAACCAAAATAAAAGAAATTACATTGAAAAGAAAAGAAAAAAAGAAAATTCAGTATCAGAGGAAACTTAGGGATAAGACAAATATAGAACAAAAATAATAGATGAGACAAAGTTGAAAGGCCCAAAGAAAGTTAAGATGAAGTAAAACTGAGTCTGCATAATGGACTTAAGAATATTCTCTTAGCTTTTCCTTATCTCCCTTAGAATGTGCTATATATAGATACGTACACACACATATATGTATATATATACATATGTATATATATATATATATATATATATTACATAATACATATCAATGTATTTGGGCAGATATTATTATTAAAGTTAAGCAAAGCCATAAGGCTACCTGATTTTATGTAATTTAAAATATAGTCACTCAGACTTGAAATCAGCATTGTCTTTGATTTATATCTTTCCTTTCTCCTAAGGTACTATATTATGGTGATTGTTTCTTCTCAGTGCCTCTCACATTTGTCCCTCATCTCCATTTCCAATATTATCATCCTAGAAAAGTGCTCACTCTTGAATTAGTGTAATTAGACTCTGAAGAACTGAATTTAAATTCTGCCTTAGAATCATGTGAACCTGGACAAAGTCATTTAACCTCTCTCAGTCTTTGTTCATTTGTAAAATAACAGAATCTACCTCCCAGGGATATTGTGAAGATTGGGCAAGATAATACATGTAAAGTGCTTTATAAACCTTAAAACATCTTATAAATGTTAGTTATTAGTTTTCATGGAATAACTTGCTAGCTGCTCTCCCTAATTCCTTTCTTAATTCATTCTCCTTACAACTCCTCCTCCATAGTGCCATGAAACCAAATTCAGACATATATTTACTGCTCACACTACAAAATAAATATTGTGTAGACAAGACACGATTCCTGTTCTCATAGAATCTACTGTCTTGCCAAGGAATATGACGAATGTATAATGAGCTATTATACTAATAATCAATCAACGAAAATTTATTAAATGCCTACTATGTGCCAAGCACTGTGCTAAATGTTAACTAAGTGCATCAAAGAAATGCAAACAAATCCAAGTCAAAGGGGACAAAGGTCATTACTGACTGGGCAGATCCTGGAAGATTTCATGGAGGGCATAGAGTTTTATTTGGCCCATCCCCAAGAAACAGTACTTTTAGGCCCTTGCTCAGGACCCACAACAGTACCCTGTGCCTTACCATAGCAAGTTTAAACTTGTCTGCCTAGCTTTTAAAGTCATCCATCTTCTAGATTTATCATCCTTAACCAGCCTTATTTTCCTACTACTCTGTCCATTTCATTTCATTAATATCAGTCTCCTTGCCCTAAAACAAAAGAGCATCTATGTTCATTTTTGCCTCTGAGCTTCAACTCGATTTATTTTTCTCTGCCTAGAATGTCTCTCTTCCCAATCAAGTAAATTCCTACCTTTCTATACTCTATAGTACAGAGGTCTGGGACTACTCCAACTTATACAGATGTAGCTGGTCTACCTCTCTCTAAGCTGCTATAACATTTACAGAGGATACTATGTAATGTAACTTTTAATTGCATACTGTCTTTTATTGTTCATAATTTGTTTCAGGTGGGTGTGTCTCATCCATCCAATTGTATTGTGAGTTCCTTGAGGACAAGGAATTCTTATACTTCACATCTATCACAGTGTTGAATAACAGCCCTCCTCAGCAATGCAAGGTTCTAAGACAACTCCAAAAGGCTCTTGATGGAAAATGCTATTCAGAGAAATAATTATGGAGTGTGAATGCAGATTGAAGCATGCTATTTGTTTTCTCTAATTTTTGTTTTGTTTCTTCTTTCTTGTGATTCATTCTATTGATTATAATTCTTCTTTACAATACGACTAATTTGATAATATGTTTAATATGAATGTATCTGTAGATCCTATCTCAGATTGCATGACGTCTTAGGGAGGGGGGAGGGGAGAGAGGAATAAAATTTAAAACTCAAATGTTTGTGGAACTGAATACTCTAAGCTAAAAATAAATACATAAACTAAGATTCTAAAAAAATAATTATTCTAAAAACTAATTAATTAAGATTAATTATTTTTCTAATGTTGAACAATCCTTGAATTTCTGTTATAAATCCAACGTGGTCATGAAAGAAAAGATAAAGAAAACATAGCTCTCAACAAATCTCTTTTCATATCACATAGAATTCCTTAATTATTTAAGATTAACCCTTTCTTTCCTTAAAAGATACCAGCAAGAATATTGTTTTGGCATTTCTGTTTAGGCTATAAATAATGACAAGTGTAGTAGAAAGAGCTGAGGAGTGAATATCAAAAGATATGACTCTAGATATGAATCATCATCTGTAAAATGAGGAAATTGGACATTAGATATTTGAAGTCCCATGCAGTTTTTAAAATGTTATGATATTGTTGTCTCATACATGAATATCCCACTGATTGATTTTGAGATTATCAAAGCGTAAGAGAGAAACTGAGTCACAACACCGTTACTGCTTAGTGCATTACTCATGATTTAATCTTTATGTAGACCTCTTGGATATAGGCATCTTCTGAGTTACAAACAATCAATTTGCTAACACCACTTATGTACAAGTAATTTGTTTCACATGTGTTTCATTGTTTTCTTCAACTTTATCTCTAGTTCTCCAGTCTCCTCAACATAAAAGAAGCTATCATGAACTAACTATGCTACTTTGTGGCCAATACAAAAAAAAAAAAATGTTCCTTCCCTACCACCTTTCCTCCTTCTCTGAGAGATGGTGCACAAACTATTATCTTCTGTTTTTTTAAATCTACCTTCCATATCTCATAGGTCAATTCATTCCACTTTAGGCAGTGTCTTGTTCTGTTACAACATGAGCATTTTTCTTCTTTGTTCATGAGTGAGGGGGAAAAAATCCTCCAGTAAATATAAAAGTAGTTCCAATGATAGATCTCTGTTAAGAAAAAGAATTCCCATGTTTTGAGTTGAAAATAAATATGATGAACAATACAGTCAACACCTATAACTTTACAAATCACTTTCAGAGTCTGCAGAAAATTCCCCATCCATCTTTTACTCAACACCTGGTTAAACCACTTTTCCTTAAGAACCAATATTTAAAGATGTTTAAAGGGAAACCTTTTTATTCAATGTATTTCAAACATTTAACTGTCTTCTCTATGCCAAGCACTGACTAGGCACTGAGAGGGGAAATGGAAGTAAGATGTTATTCTTTCTGCTATATTTTATATTTTAGTATTTATTTATAATACTATATATGTTGATAATACCATAATCTAGTATTATATTGTATTTAGTATTTCCATTATTGACTCCACTCATGTCTTCTTGTAATACCACCCTGTGGCAAAGAAGAATCTCTGGGCTTCTGAAAACTAGACCATTAAAGCACAAACTCTGAAAGTCCCATGGAACAGGAAATGTTGTAAATGTACATTAGACAATGAACTGTATATACAAGCATCACAAAGTGATGATTTTTTTCAGCCATAACAATGTGTGAAGCCAGATACTAAGGCATAGTAGATAAAGAAGTTATTATCTGCATTTGTGCAGAGAGTATGAATGCTAATAAAATTGTAGGTCCTTCAAACAATTTAATATTATAGCAGTATTAGGATTGTGGGTGTTGCCTTGGATTTGTGGTTATTTGCTACTTGTTTTAATTTTTAGGATTTTTCATTATAAATCTGCAGCTTTTCAGTCACATTTTGGGTTAAGTAAGCTTTTTAGCCAAATTCATTATGTCGCTTCTTTAGGAAATTATAATCCGGGATTAAGAATCAACTTACTACTGAACTTTAGAAACACGTATTGCTTTAAGTTGTTGTCGTTGTGTTTGTCTTTTGTTTTTGAAGAGGACTGTGACATCAGAGAAATGACGACATGACTTGCACTGGACTTTGTTTTGAGTGAGGGAGGGCTGTGCAGGTAACCAGCCTCACTTTTTCCTCCTGAGCCATTTGGGTGCGGTGACCAGATATTCATCAGGATGGCTGGAGACAGCCCAGCATGCAATGGGAGACCTTGGCCTTTTAGGCTAAGGCCTTTTCAGGTATTCATTAAAAGTGAGGTAATGCCCATTCAGTGAACAGGTGTAGTCAGGGGGATGGTCCCTTAAATAGAAAAGAAAAATAAATAGATTAATCAAGCTGGGAAGGGTAGGAGCCTCAGGGTTGTTGTTTGGAAGAAAAACTGTTACTATTAAAATTCACTCCAAGTTGACAGGGTCCAAAAACAGCCATTGAATGGAGCTTGGGCAAGGACCTATTATTGTTCAGTCCATGGGCTTCTGAGTGCATTGGATCTAAGGTTTTAGGGAAGACAAGACAAGCAGACAGACAGGAAGAAAGAAAGGGAGGGGGGAGAGGGAAGGAGGGAGGGAGGGAAGGGGAGGGAAGGGAGGAAGGAAGGAAGGAAGGAAGGAAGGAAGGAAGGAAGGAAGGAAGGAAGGAAGGAAGGAAGGAAGGAGGGAAGGAAGGAAGGAGGGAGGGAAGGAAGAGGAGGGAAGGAAGGAGGGAAGGAAGGAAGGAAGGAAGGAAGGAAGGAAGGAAGGAAGGAAGGAAGGAAGGAAGGAGGGAAGGAAGGAGGGGAAGGAAAGAAGGAAGAAGGAAGGAAGGAAGGAAGGAAGGAAGGAAGGAAGGAAGAAGGAAGGAAGGAAGGAAGGAAGGAAGGAAGGAAGGAAAGAAAGAAAGGCACTAGGTAAGAAATAGAGGTTTATTAAACTTATATGGTGGCACAATATACAGAAGATATGAGCACAATAGTCTGTTTGTTAAACCCAAATATTCCAGCTATCAGAACAAGAATCATTTAATAAAAAACTTTTAGGAAAACTGGAAAGCAGTCTAGCAGAAAGTAGGTATAAAGTAATGTTTAAAGTTGAGAACTACATGAAGACTATAGCTAGAACTAGTTTCATTGACAATTTCCTACACGACTCTGACATATGACATCTAGTGGCTCATTGGAGAATTGCAGGGTATAAATAATGTAATAAAATGAAATTGAGAGCAGGTGCAAATAAAGTTAACTTTTGAAGGATGAAAGATTGGTGTAAATGTACAATAATAAAATGCATGTTAAAACAATAAAATTTATAATTACCTTTAGGTTTTAAGTTTTGTATTAATTATGTTACTCTTTTCCTTCTATACTTATAGAAAATATATTGCAACTAGTCCATAATCAGACTTCTTTTTGTTTATAATATATATTCAGTTGAATGTAAATTAGTAGGTGATAATAACATTACTGAAAATTATTACAAATGTAAAAAAGGCTAAAAATAATAAGACTAAGCCACATAGTCAGTGTATATGTTTTAACACAGATTATAATTACTATCAGTAATGTTGTCTTCAGGATATGATGACAATACATACAGATAAACTTACATTAAATTGTGCCTAAGCATACCATATGAGACCATATGTTTTTCTGGAAAATGTTTCTGTTTACTGAAAAAAACCTCAAGAGCAGTGCCTTAGTGACTTATATACCATAAAATAATCCCATTTTCATTTTTCCTCCTCCCAACAAAAAAAGGTAACCTGATGAAAAAAATAAATGTGAACCCCAAGATATAAGTAAAACAAATGTTTAAATGACAATTTTCCAGTGACTGATGCTACTTTCTTGAAATACAGCAAAAGAGTAAAGAGAAAACATTGTCACTTTGGAGGGAAAGAACCTGGTAGCGGTTTGCCAAACCTTAACCCTCACAAATTATTTTTGAAACTCTGGGGTTTGGCAAAATGCATCTTGCTAAGCCCCTTTTCCCGTCATTTTTATACCCATGTGTATTTGAAGGGAAATTTAATATGTGTGTTTCTGATTCCCTTACACTTAACTCAGCACAATTCTATTCTGTGAAAGCCACTTCATGTCCAAGAATCCTCGTGAGCCTTTTTTTTTAATAAGTCCCTTTAAGCTATTTTCCTTCTAACCAGGAAGTTAGAAGTTTTGTTAGGAGTAAATTGAATTCAAACCCTCCAAAAGATTCAAGTTTTGTTCAATACTCAAAATTCACAAATTCTGAGAGTTTTGGCAAGTAAGAAAACTAGCTTTCCTGTCACTGGAAATGTTCTGTGGCAGCTTTAAAAAAACAGTATATATGCTGAGGTAAAATCTGATTTCTATTATAAAAGCAACAGCAGCAACTTACAGAGTATCACAGAAACTGCTTCCTAGATAGAGTGTAACTTGATCATTAAAGCATTGGCTTAGAGGTTTCCTGGCTCTGATTTGTTGCCTGATGCTTACTAAAGTGCCAACGCTTTCTGAGCTTCAGGATTTCTGTTCTTAATAGGAAGACAGGATTCCCCAACTCTAATTAATTGGAGGAGACATTGAATACCATAAAAGGAAGATTATGGGTAGAGTACTTTGTGTTCCTTGGAGTAAAGGTACTAAGTGAATCTAAAAGAAAGTTTCAAAAAGCAAGATCCTCATTGTCAAAGTTATCTTATTCGTGCATTAGTAGCTCTTTAAATAGCAATTTTTCCACCTGGGGCAAGCACCACAAACAGAGCTTGAGGCAAGCAGTCTGAAAGTAAATTGAGCTAAAAGTATTGGGGTGCAACAGATACTGAAATGAGGCTATTTCCTAAGTAAGTTGCGGGACACTGGGATAAGAAAGAAGTAGGAAAGAGAGAACCTCTCTCCAGCTGCCATTTACTTTCTATTTTAATTAATTATGCTTGCTAACCAGGCACCAATCTCTATTATTTCCCTGCTGCTGAAGCATTCTAAGTACCATCAGTGCCCTCTAAATTTAGCACCCTGGGACAAAGACATTATCATCCCACCCTAGTTATGCTCTCTGAACTAAAAACACTAGCTCCATTCCAGCCTTCATTTCACTTACTGAAGAACAGAGTGGTACATACCCAGTATATTCCGTTAAAGTCAAAATAGCGATGTCATTATAATGTCATAATAAAAATGCAATTTCCCTTATATACAACACACTATTGATCCATCATCCTACCATCAACAGGAGATGGAATTTGAATTGTTTCTCCAAGAGGAGGGATGGGTTTCCACAGATCCATCCACACTCTCTCTATGCCATTCCTTGTTTTGACCAATAGCATGACATTTGCAAGACAGTTGGCCCTGGTAAAGGGTTCAGTGTGTGGCCTTTTTAAACCACCAACCATTAATTAAGATGAAGGAAGAGCCAGAAATCGAGAACAACTGAAGTTCCAGACTCCTAGACTCCACTCTAACCACTAGATTTTTACCAACCCTTTTCTCTTTCCCCCTCCCCCACCACCATACCAGTGGTCTTATAAGAGATGAATTAAAGCTTGTCACATAGAACACTGATTTCTTTCCTTTTTGCTTGAACTTCCCACCTTTGCTCCTGTCTAGAGAAATCACATCAATGATTCTTCACTAATTTATATTAGACCAAGAATTTCTACCAAATGTCTTCCTATAGGGATAGAAAAGATAATCAAGCAGCTAATCAATAAGCATTTATTATGCATCTACTATGTGCTATGTGCTGGGGGTATAAACAAAAAGAATGAAAAATCCTTACTTACAAGGAGCATACAGACGCCAGGAAAAGGAAAGTGAGCTGAAGGAAACATGAGAAGAGGAGCCTTTAACCTAGTGCCTCGGAGACATATCTACTTTCTCATTGCCTTTGTTAGATGTTAATTGGCTAATCTTCCTCACTTGGTGATAAACCATTGGGCCAGAACAGTGCCTCTGTCTCTGCTTTTAAGCATCAATGAATACACAATGTAAATAGATTAGCCTGTGGGTTCATTGAGGACAACATGTTAGGGTAGCATATTGTGGAGGTGTAATAAATAAAATTTGCAGTGAATATTAAATAATACAACATCTCTCTGTTCAAATCAAGCTTGAACATGTGCAAAAGTCTGTGTTAAAATGAAGTCCACTTTATGGATACTCCTGTGAGGATTTTGACCTCACTGACATAGACTTTCCCACGAACCAATGATAAATGCGCCTCAAGTCACCTCAGCAGCATAATCATCCCCAGTTTACAGCCAAAAGAAACTGAGATGAAGCAATTTACCCTCACTCACCAAAGGGTTTATTAGCATGCAGTCTCTACCAGCCCTTGCCCCTTCTTTCTCTTCACTAAAGCAACATTATTCACGCTCAGCCCCTCCTGAAATTAGTTTCAACACATCTTGAAACTCTGGTCTGCATCCTTCCAACTATCAAAATGGCTGTTGCTCTGTGTGAGCTAAGAAAGAGCTACCTTAAGAAAAGGGCTCACTTTTCCATTTTGGATCGGTACTGAAATATGCAGAGATCATAGGATAGAATGATGTTTGCAACTGAGTAGTAAAGGATATAACCAAGTAGAAGAAGCAAGGTTAGAGAGGTAGTGACTACAAGAGGTCCAGCCTTCTACAAACTGTAGAGTCTGACTCAAAATACATTAGAGAGAAATGGGTCAACATTTACCTTTGTCTGTTTTTGTTTGCTGATAGAGATGCCAGTAACCTGCCATTTATACTAAAAGTTTGAATGAAAGTTAATGGAATTTCCGTGGGTTTATCTGGCTTCTCTTTTTGTCTCTACCTTTCTTCTACATTTAGTTTTGGGGTTTTTTCCAGAGAACAAATCATGAAACATTTTGAGCCCCGAATGTGATGTAATCCATGTACCATTTAATAGGCTTACAATCTATAATGCCGGGTGTTGGGAGTATAAAAAATGTAAGAAATTATCACCATCTTCAAGTTGCTTACATTCTGTTAGGGGAGAAAACATGTACATAAATCAGTGCATTCAAAATTAATACAAAGTATATTTTAGCAGGGAGGGCATTAGCAGTAAAGTGTTGGGGAGATCAGGAAAGATTTCCTTTAGAAGCTGGTACTTAAGTAAAGTTTTGAAGGAAATGAGGGATTTGAAGGAGAGAGAGGAGGAGAGAGAGAGAGAGAGAGAGAGAGAGAGAGAGAGAGAGAGAGAGAGAGAGAGACAGAGAGAGAGAGAGAGAGAGAGACAGAGAGAGAGAGAGACAGACAGAGAGAGGAACAGAGAGAGAGAGAGGAGAGAGAGAGAGAGAGAGAGAGAGGAGAGAGAGAGAGAGAGAGAGAGAGAGAGAGAGAGAGAGAGAGAGAGAGAAGTAGACTCAAAAACTGAATGTAGGATAAGTTTTAAAAATCAATATAATTGCCAAAATAACTCCTGACAACTATGGATATAAGGGAAATTCTTAAGTAGAAAGTATAAAAGAGACAACACATTAATTTTATCATATAAATATAGGAATACTTTTTACCCAAATAAAACATCCAGACTAGAAAAATTTGTAAACTAGGGGGGAAAGTCTTTGTATTAAACATTTCTGATGAGAGATTAACATCAAAAATAGAAAGAGAATTGTCACAAAATTTAAGAATAAGGATCAGTCTCCAGCTGATAAGTAGTTAAATTATGTGAATAGGGAACTATCAAAAAAGACGAAAACAACCCAAAACTATCAACAACAGCTAATCATCGGGAAAATGAAGGCAATTTCTGCTGTGCCCATCAAGGTGGCAAAGATGGCAAGAAATAACAAAATTCAGTCAAGTATGTGGGAAAACAGGCATAGTAATTTGTTGCTGGTTGAAGCATGAATTAGCTGACATGCAAGGTACGTGCTTGATAAATACTTATTAATTGATTCAACTGTTTTGGAAAGGAAATTATACCAATTATTGAAGTTGTATAATAAGTTACCCCCAAATGCTTACCCCTTTGAGTCTACAGTTTGAGTTTATACTATAAACAGGCTGGTGAAAGGATGAAACAGCCTATTTGAACAAAAGTATTTATTACACCCAATAAAAAAGAAATCAGAAACAAAACTATGTACTAAAAGATTGGGGAATGTGGTACATAGATACAGTGGGATATTTTTGTGGTCTAAGGAATGATAAACATGAAGAATACAAAGAAGTAAGTGAAGACTAGACTGGCAACGTAAAGTGGGAGGAAGTGTAGAATTAAAAGAACAGTAAATGTACTGATTACAACTACACAAATGAAACTAACATCAAAATAACAACAATGAAATAACATAAAAAAGTCACATTAAGTGCAAATGGTAAGAGGCAGCATGGCAACAGATTGATGGCTATCTTTGGAGGCAAAAAATCCTGATTTTAATCCCACCACTGTCACATACTGGTTGTATGACTTTGGCTAAGCTATTTACCTTCTTAGGTAATTCTCTAAGACTGCAGAACTATCAATCTGAATTTGCCAAGGTGGTTTCCATAATAGGAGTTCCCTACAACTCAATTTTGAACCAAAAAGAAGAATACAGTGGTATTAACTTATTAAAATTAATGTATAAATCTTCATTATTCTGTCATTTGGCAACTCTTTTTGCTGTTTTGCTTAATTGCTTTCAGAATTTAAGGGTTCTTTGGGTTTCATTTTGTAAATTCTATTAATTGTTGGCAGTTTATCATTTATTGTAATTCTTACTTTTGGTTTCATGCACACGGCTTTTCTTTGTTTCTTATTCATATAGTTGTGGGCTCATATCTGTTGGTGGAAGTTAAAGCAGTTTCTGACCATGAAGAATCAGGGTCAGAAAATAGTTGGAGGAAGTTAATGATTTACCCAGCAAGAAAAAATACCTGTCCAAAATGTCCAAAGGGGCTGAAACAAGACCTTAGCAATTACTCTGAGGGCCAGGGTAGCTCTCACTTCTATCCAAATCCAGGACAGAGCATTTGTAGAACTGTGGAAGACAAGAACCATTTTTCTCCTCACCCTTCAGACTCCTATTGTGATCTCCATCTCTCCCAGCAAAACGAGCATCTGATATTCCCTCCTTTGAAAGGTAGAGTTACTTTATGACTTGTGGGTATAACAATGGCTTTGGCCAAGCACCCTTCAGATCTGCACGTTTGGACATTTCTTCTGTTTTTGTAACTAAAAACAAAGCAATACTGCCGCTAACAATACTTGGTGTGTCTAGAGTACTTGATCCTTTTCTGAATACTTTCACATGTATTTGGAAGAGAACCTACATTCAAATTTATGCTCTTGTATTTGCTGCCTTTATGACTGATTCAAGTCTCTTAGTCTGTCTCATTTTTTTTTAGCATCTCATTATAATCTCCTGCAGTTTTCACATCTTTCATGATTTTTAAATTCCCTTCTAACTTCAACTGCTTTCTAGATCATGCTTCTACAACAAACATGATGAAATGATGGGAGAGAAAAAAAGTAACTCTTTCCAGGGAGGGTAAAATCCAGAGGAAGAAAACAAAAGGATATAATAATGATAATTGCATTTATACAGTACTTCAATTCAAGCCAATAAATAGTTATTAAGCATTTACTGTGCTCATTTCACTGTGCTAAGAGCTAGGGATACAAAAAGAGGCAAAAGACAGTTCCTATCTCCAAGGAGCTTACAATCTAATGGGGAAGACAACGTGCAAACAAATATACATAAAGCAAGTTATTTACAGAAAAAGATAGGAAATAATGAAAAAAGGAAAGTTAATGGAATTAAGAGGGGTTAGGGAAGACTTCTTGTAGAAGGTGGGATTTTAGCTGGGACATAAAGGAAGTCTGGGAAATTACTAGTCAGAGCAGAGAAGGGAGACCATTCCAGGCATGTGGGACAGCCAGAGAAAATGCCCAGAGCTGAGTCTTGTTTACAAATATTATACCATTTTATCCTCATAACAACACTGGGAGGTGGTTACTATTAATATTTCCCTCCCCTCCTCTTTTTTTTACCATTGAGGAAACTGAGGCTAAGAAAGGTTAGGTGACTTGCCCTGAGTCACACAGGCATTGTCTGGGGCAGTATTCAAACTCAGCTTTTCCTGACTCCAGTGTTCTACCCACTGTGCCCCCCAACTGCCTCATCTCATACTCTCATAAGAGGCAGTATGGAATAGTGGGTAGGCCACTGGACTTGGAATTAGAAGAACCTGGGTTAAAATTCTGTGATTTTGAGCATCACTTAACTTCCCTGTGTCTCAGTTTCCTCATCCAAAAAATGGGGGGAGGGTTGAACTTGGTAGTTTATAAGGTCCCTTCCAGCTTGAAATCTAAGACATTATAATCAGAGGATTCTACAGACCCAGTACCTGACAATGACTGTTACATGTGGGACAAGTCGGTTCAATCTTCATGTTTCATTTTATTCATTCCTAAAAAACAAGAATAATATTTCCCTGACTAATATTGGAAAACTATAGTCATCACTGCCCTAGGTAGAGATTAAGCGGAAAAAACAAACAACATTCTGATTATTTTTATCACATACAGCACCGGATTCTTTCCTCCTCCCTTCCCCTTCCTAAGTTTTAGGATCATAGATTTAGGGGGAAAGAGGCCTTAGCTGTTTATCTAGTCCAATCCCCTCACTTGTCAGATGAAGAGGCTAAGGTCCCTTGGAAGTGAAGTCACTTGCCAAGGCCACACCAATGGCAGCTGGCAGAGACAGCAATTGAATCCTTATCCTCCGCCTCCAGAGCTAGCATTGTCTCCTGTGCTGAGTCCCTTTGCACAATGATGATGAATTGCAGTTTCTCTGATGTGTTCTGGAGCTGAGTATTGCAGCACTGATCTCAACCTTCTGGTATCATGTAGGTGTGAAGCTCGAGAGGTGGGGGGGATAGGTGTGATTACATCAGGACCCAACTCACAGTCATTGGCCTGCTGCCTGAGGCAGGTGTGTGTGTGTGTGTGTAAAAGTAGCAAGCTGACAACTGTCAAGCAAGCCTATACCCCCAGATGAGTGATGCGTTACATAACATCATTAGCTAAATTTCTCAAACTAAAAAACAAATTAACAAAATGATTCAAGTTTCCATATGGAATCCTCCATTTTTTTTAACATGAACACCAGCCTGTTAGTCAATAAGCATTTATTAAGTGCCCACTCTGTTCTAGGCACTGTGCTGTGGCTTAACTGTATATTCTATACTGCCAAGGCAAATCTTGCAAAGGGACCTTCTCTGGGAATGATCTTATCACATATCTACTTGGAGGATCACTTCGTCCTACAGAAGTTATGACCCCAAAGTAAAAGAAGGAACTCCAGTGACCTAGTATATCATTATTTCTTTTTTTTTAACATTATTCTTTACCTTATACTTATCAGTTCAGATTACAGAACACAGAGGAATAAATAATACACGTGGGACATAGTGTATCATTATAGTAAAATCATTGAGAAGCTATGTGTTTTGAAGTCCATAGAAGACTGACCTTGGAGTCAGAAATAATGTGGGTTTAAGTCTTGCCTCTTATACGTAACTGGTAAGTTATTTAACCTCTCAGTCCCTTCCTCTCCTCTCCTTCCCCCCAGTCAAGTCCCTAAGGCTTCAGGTTATACAGGAATTACCGATATGGATCAGTGGAGGGAATTTCCATACTGGGAGTTTCCTGCAATAAAATCCACAGATCCAGGCCACCCCACCTTTCATATATTTTAACACATTTTTAAAAGTAATATCATCTGCATATTTAGCAATTAAATTAATCGGTGGTGTTGACCTTGTGTCAAAATTAGAATGTAAGCTCTTTGCAAGTGTTGTTTCATTCATAGTACTTGTTTTACCAGCCTAGTGCAGTGTATGTGATATAATTTGTCATTCAGTCATTTTCAGTCATCTCTTACTCTCTGTGACCTCATTTGGGCTTTTCTTGACAAAGATAATGGAGTGGTTTGTCATGTCCTTCTTCAGACCATTTTACAGATGAGGAAACTGAGACAAACAGGCTTAAGTGACTTGCCCAGGGTCACACAGCTACTAGTAAGTGTCTGAGACTAGATCTGAACTCAAGAAGATAAATCATCCTGACTCCCAGCCTGGCACTTCATGCACTGTGCCATAGACCTACCCTCTGGTATATAATAGGAAATTAAATACTTGATTTTGATTGATTGATGATTAAGAAACCCAATTTCTGGCCAGATGTAGCTTAGAACACATGCACTGAACTGATGATCCTTTTTAATAGCTGCAGAAAACGACAAGAATGGAACTAGTAGTTTGGTTTCCAGGGTTGTCAAGTAAGCATTAATTCTTTGTTATCCACACTGAAATGTTTTTTCCCAGTTCTAGAATTTGAGGTTCCCTATACTGCTTAGCAAGAAAGGAAGAACAAGCTACTTCTCCAAGTATGAAAGGGATACAGAAAAAGACATACAAAAAAGGGATAAATGTGGGCTTAGAGTGACAAACTTTAGCAAAGAAACAGAAAATTATGACCCCAGATTTAGTCATGTCCACTAAGTTTAGGCCCTCAAATCAATTAAGACCAAGTCTCAGAAGTGTAATGGAAAGGCAAATCTCTTATCCCTCTTATATGTTTTTTTGGGGGATTAGCCATGCCAATAGGTTTCTTCCATTAATGTAGACAACTTAATTAATTGAGGATTTAATTAATAAATATAACCCCTTTCCTTTAGAGTTTATGTACAAAGATTTCTAGATAGCAATATCATCTAAACGATCAGAGGGTTGAATAGCATATAGAAACAGACAAGGTCTTGGAAGACCTGTGTTTTCATTTTATTTTATTTCAAATAAATATTTATTTAAAAAAAAACCCTACAAGATGCAGAACATTATGTTCATTAATGAGGCATTTACAAAGTTTAGAAGCAATGTATATAATGCTGTACCTGCAGTCAGGTCAAATGGTGCCCTAGACACTTACTTGGCTGTATATAACCCTGAACAAGTCACTTAACCTCTCCCAGCCTTAATTTTCCCATTTGTAAAATGGAAGTAATAAGAGCACTATCTTCCCAGAGTTATTGTGAGGATCAAATGAGATATTTGTAAAGTGCTTTGCAAACCTTAAAGCATATAAATGCTATTAGGTAAAATATGATTCCTATTTTCGCAAAGCTTATAGTCTACTAGAGGAATATAGCTGGTACAAGGCTAAATGCTACAAATATTTATTAAGTATCTATTAAGCTCTAAGCACAGGCCAGTACTAGGTGCTAGTGTTACTAAAACAAAACATGAATAGTCTCTCCCTTCAAGGAACTTAAATTCTTGGGGAGATAAATTGTAATGTGAAACAATTACATAAAAGCATTACAGAGATGCAAAACAACATGTTATATAAGATCCAAGGAGGAAACATTTGTTACTGACTGAGGGATCAGGAGGGCTATAAAAGATAGGTAGGAACTCATCAGGTGGTAAGTACTAAGGGTGTAACTATGGCAAATAACCGGTTTGAGTCTAAGTTTCTTTACAGTCAAGTCAAGAGGCATTTCACTAAATGCCTCCTACATACCAGACACTATTCTAGGGCTAAAGATTCATAGTAAGGTAAAAACATCCCCTTCCTTAACAGCTCTCACAAATGGCAGAGCTCCTACTCTAATCTCCATATGTAAAATGAAAACAGTCTGCTGCTTCTGAACCGAATTCGACCAGCTAATACAAATGAAAGTATTTAGCCTATTTCAGAAAAAGTGTATCCCGAAAGTTTTAGTGCATTTTGGGCGGGGGAGTGGGGGGGTGGGGGGGTGGATATCTTGTATTATATAAAGTAAAGCAAACAAACTAGACCCAAACTCAAACCTGGCCTTAAAGCCAGATCACAGGCCGGAGATTAAGAAAAACAAAAGAGAAGTTTCATACGTAGCCTCGTATTGTCAAAAGGACAGGTATACCATTGGGGCTGGTTAATCTGATCTTTAGGAGAGCACAGTCTATTTCCTAATAAATCTGCAAACTGGTTGAGAGGAAACTATATGCACTGGATTTCATTTCTTCTTGTCCCATCCTACCCGGTAGGTAGTGTGGTTCAAGCTGGTAAATGGGAAAGAAAAGGCTATACTCTTTCCTGCAGGTTGGGAAAGGTCCTTGACCTTGGGGCAATTTCATGAGAAAACAAGGTCATCGTAATTACCCTCTTTCTGGGTCACTTGCTAGGAGCCATGCTTTTTAACTTATTCAGGGGGAGCTCCGGCTTAGTTGTTTAACCACCTGCAAACCAGATCGAGAAAATCAGCACCAACTTTGTTGGAGATTAGCACAGATGTTCTCAAAAGTGCCAAGGGGGAGCTCTGATTCAAGAGTCCCCCCTACTCAGCACGGGGTGTGGGGCCACCTGGGGTTCGAGAAACAAGTTCAACCTATTCCTGGCGCAAAGTGCACTCAGCTCAGGTCTCCCTGGGCCCCAGGGTCTTCCTCCCGGCCTCGAAGGATAAGAGCACAGTGAATGTAAACATTGAATTTCATACGAGCATTACCAGCTAGCCTCACTGCCTCCCAGCCCGGGAACTAACAAGGCTTGCAGTAGTGACTGTACGCTTTTAGGTGTCTCCTAGGACTCACCCATTAAATGCGGGGGCCCGGAAGGCTGGGATGAGGGGAGAACAGGTGCTTTATGGGCTTTGAGTTCAGCTCTTTCTTTCTCAGGGGGATCATTCCTAGAGAAACGAAGCCACAGAGGCTTCCTTGGTTCGGGGGCAGCATCCCAGTCCTCAAAGCTGAGGGGCTTCCGGAGAAGGAAGGAAAGGAAAGTTTTCCCCTAAGCCAGAGGTGGAGGGAACTCCCTCCGTGGGCGCTTTTCCTCCTTGGGGAGGAGCAGGACCAGCTTTCCCGTCGCTGGAAATGCAATGGGAGCTCTCCCCGACTCCGGCCCGGCTGCGCTGCCAGCCCCAGGGGCGGATTACACCATGCCGAGCGAGCAGCCTGCACTGAGCTGCCCCAGGAGCGGAGCTGGAGAAGGAGGGAGGGGAACTCGAGTTCCAGAGAGGGATGGCGGGGGTGGTGGAGTGGGGCGGGGTCTCCTCCGGAAACCAATTAGAGCAGCCCCCTCTGGCTAAGAGGCGTGGAGTCCTTCATAAAACAGGCGCTGGGAGCTGTCACCCTCCGAGGCGCATCCATCAGTCCCAGCGCTGGGACGCAGCAGACGCGGAGCGGGGTAGAAGCACGAGAAAGAGACGAGGGTCATGGCCACGACCAATGGAACCTTAGAGAACGGGCAGCCCGAGAAGAAGATGCCTCCCTTGCCGCATCCCATCAGGAACCTGGAGGTCAAGCACACGAAGGTGAGTCCGGGGGTCTGTGCTGGTCGGCTGAGGGGCCAGTGGGCACTCAGCACGCCACCGGGCAGCTCCTGGCAGGGCCGGAGCAGCAGTTAAGTTTCAGGACGAAAAAGGAAAAGAAAACTCGAGTGTTCCTATCAGGCTCTCTGCTAAGGCTCCTGGACTCTCTGATCACATGTGACAGGCTCTCACCACCCTCCCTTCCCCGTGTCCCCCAGAAACCTTTCGACTCCCCATTGAAGCTCGTTGAATTGGTTGTACGCCACTTAGTAGGTGAAACCAGTTTTGTGTTCCCAAGGCATGCAAACGTCTCTTTAACAAGAAACTTGGACAATCTCTGAAAACGTATTAACAGCTACCCAGAGGTGTCCCCAAAAAGCAAACACGTTCTCCCAGAAACTTGACTCGGGGGATGAGCATTTCAAGCCAGATATGAAAGGAAGGACCTTAGCTGGAGGTGGTTGGCGAGTCTCCCACTTCTCGTTAACGTAAAAAGCTAAGGGTTGTTCCTCACATCCCACAGGTAGCCAGCCAGTCCCTTTCTGGGTAGGCAGGTAGACGGGGAGACTTCCCTCGCTCCAAGGGCACTTTACACGCTAATGATTCTGCCCGTCAATTATGAGACCTTTTCTGGTCTTCGACGTGTTGTTGCATTTCCCGTGGCTGCATGATGTGTCTGCCGCTTTTAACTAATAGCAGACATTGCCTGGTCGGTTGTGATTCAGAAGCTCTGTTAAATCTTATTGATCTTGTGGTGTGTGTTTAAAACTTCTTTTTAAGTTCGCTGTTACATGGAACCGGGGTTATGTTTTTGTATGTTAAACAAAACCAGGTTTGTGAGGTTTATTGAGCTACTTAGGGAGCACAGAAGTGCCATTTCTTAGAGGACTGCTAATATTTGAAATCTAAATAATTCTGAGTCTCCCGGAAACATACTGTTTATGAGAAATGGGAAACAAGAATGAAAAGTTTGTGTTAAATTTATGCAGAATTTAACTATTAAAATTTCTAAAGAAATATATTTAATTAAAAATATGTAGAATCATATCTTATTGACCAGTGGCATGTTTACTAATCTGTCCTTTCATAGCGCACTAAAATAACGCATATAAAAATTTACTAATGATTTTTGAAAGGCATCGAATCTCAACCCCTTGAAAATCACAGCTGGTTTAAATTGGGTGTAAGGGAGTCGAAAGATACTGCAGATTTTCTTGGAATCTCAGTAGAATTTCACTTGTTCTTTAGCCAAAGGGAATCCATTTTTAGTGAGACACAATGGGCTTTCCTTTGTAAAACAGTAAGCTCAGAAGTTATGATTGTGAGCTCCATAAAGAGTATGATTTACAGCAGTAGTTCTTAACTTTTTTGCATCATGGATCCCCATTGACAGTCTGAAGAAGCCTAGGGACCCCTTTTCAATAAAATGTTTTTAAATACATAAGATTGCAAGGAAAACAATTCTATGGATATACTATCAAGGAATTTTATTTTAATGAACTCACAGACTCCAGATTAAGAAACCGTGATTTGCGTAAATGGTAGGAAACTATAAGGTACATATGATTTTGTTTCATCTTCTGCTACAAAGTATTGTGGGAATTTGGGCCTAGGGACACTTCTCGCCAAGAGTCGGTGCTTAGTTAATGCCATGGAATTATATTAAATGTAAAATTGCAGTTAAGTCTTTCTGGCACTTTCAGGAAGAAAGTGGGGCTTGAAAAGAAGCCTTTGAGTTTCTTATCAAAGTCTCTGGTTTCATGAGACCCAAGAGAGATCTTATATTGAATTTCACATTATAGTGGGTAGCATTAGCACAGGTCTTACAGGTCTTTGAAGAGTGTAAGTGTTTAGGAAATCATTCCTGTTTGATTAAGTATGAATCTTTGTTAGCTTCTAGATTTGTTTCCTACCTCCAATCTTCACTACTCACTATAGATCCATGTGTGTACATGGATTTTATTTTATTCGTATCTATCAAGTACTACAGACATGGTGCTTGTGCATTCCCCTCTCCTGATTCAGCATTTGAAAGTGGCCATTCCAATCTTCTCAAATAGTTTTATTGAACAAAGAATTTTGCAGATGATTTAGTGAGATTGTTATTTTATTTATTCTCTTGGCACATAATTCTTGATATCTGTTATATATCTAACTATGCTTGACACTTAATTTAATGTTGTGTTCAAAGGTTTCTATAACCAAAAGAGATGAGAACTCATAAAAATCAAGAGACCATTTCAAACTCACAAAAATAGTATTTGCCTCATACCTTAAGTTTGATAATAAGAAAAGCAAAAAATTTCTAGGCAATGAGAGGAATATGTTATTTTCTAGCTTTTAGGACTTTTCATATGTGTATGCGTGTAGGTATGTATGTATAGACACATATATACTTAGATATACATATGTTTTAGTGCATATATATGTTATATGTATCTCTGTGTATGTATGTGTGTGTGTATATATATATATGCTACAGAAAGCAGAAGGCTAACATTATTGTAGCATTATCTGAATCTCTAAAATATTTTCTAGAATAATCAAGCTAGATAGTTATATAGTTATCGCTGGATGTATTCAAGTAGAGGCTGGAGGGGCACTGTCAGGGAGATGTTTTTGAGAGGGTCCTTAAATAAGATAGGGTATTGGACTAGTTAACTACTAAGGTCCCTTCTAAAACCAATTCTTAATTGAAGGACAATTCCCACATAGTTCTTAGTGACCCTCTAAAAAGCCCAAATAGAATAATCTCTGTCTAGAAATCTGGAAATAAACATGGATGAGTAAAGTGGAATAATGGTACTTTTTTACTAGATAAACATCAGTAATGTACTTTTTTGTGTGTACTTTCAAAAACCACATACAGCAAAAGATTTTCATTATAGATGGACAAATCCAGACCTTAGATACTATCTGAACTGAATCTTTACTACACGATTCAGGTCTTCCAGATTCTACAACCTGGTTTTTTGTTTTTGTTTTTTTTTTAACGAGATTTCATTTTCTTCTTCCTATATTTTACTCCCATTCTAATTTACAGAGACTTTTGAAGAGAATCATTTGAAAAGTTTCTTTCTGAACAGGTGGAGGGGGGGAGGAGTGGGTTAATATTGATGTGCCAGCATTGTGAGCTGGACTCGGTATATAACGGACACTGTTTCATCAGAAAAGAGTGATAGAAAAGAAAGAAAGCAATCAAGTTATGAGTTGGGACATTGAAGACAGAGGAAACTGGAGAAAGAAATACACAGAACCAAGCACAGATCACCAGGAATAATTTTAAGTGAAATGCTGAGAAGGGAAGGTAGATCGAAAGAAGAGCTAGATGTGGTTTGAGTGGCTAAATGCAAACAGTTTTACACGTTATTTTTGCAAATACTTAGTGCTACAGGAGTAGACAACAATAGAATTAAGTTTGATTAGCTTCATAAGAGCATAGGATTATAGAATTAGAGCTAGAAGGGGCCTGATTTTCTCTTTTACCAATTTATAAAATCATGTATCTTGGGGAAGAAAAACTTGTTATCGGTTCAATTCTTTTCAAGTTTTAACTTTTGCCTCCTTCATGCTTTGTGATTCTGAATTGTTTAAAGGGATTCCTTTCCAGATCCCAGAAGTAGCAGCCCTTCACTTTTTGGGTCCATTTTCCCCATTAACAATTCCCCCCGGGCAGCAGAGATAATATTTATGATTTCATGGTTCATTAATATACAAGTTTTATCTGCCTTTTTAAAAGATACAATTTCCTCAGTTCTCTCTTATGTAAAGCACGTCTGCATGCATATAATTTGCTTCAAAAAAAAAAAAAAGAATTGTGGAATGAGTTTCAGCTGAGCAGTCCTGATGTTGTGGGGAAGGCAGGATGCTGTGAAGAGGGGGCTTTATTTGGAGTAATAAGAATTGAATTCCACTTCTGACTTCTCTTAGAGCCTATGTGACCATGAGCAAGTGACAACCTCTATGGGCCTCATTTTCATCATTTGGAAAATAAATTGAAAAAAATTGAATTAGATGATTTCTAAGACTCCTTCCAGATCTAAACTCGTGATCCTATGTCCACTGTGCTTTTTTTAATACTCACTGACCATAATGAAATTGTAAATCCAATATCTTTGCTATTAAAGTAACAGTCTGATCCTGAATGTTTTATAACCTATAAACTATCTATGCCTTTCTTTTCCCACATTTTAAAGTACAAAAATGCACTAACAGCTCTTTGTAGGATTTGTTACGAGATTGTAAGCTCCTTGAGGGGATTTCCCCTCACCCCTTTTTTTGTTTTTGTATTCTCAATGTCTCATTCAGCCTTGCACTTAAGAACTTAATAAAGGTTTATTTAATTGAATTACTAAATAGTGTTACACAAAGAAGGTAATTTCATTAGCTCCAAATAAGAATGTAATCACAAATATAATATTCTAGTTGAG